>CAJDSM010000087.1:0-40188 GCA_903981925.1 Ostrea lurida
GCATAGTTGATATTTGCTCCTCCAAAAATTATCTTAACAAGCTTACATCGAGAAAACATGGGTTATTTCTTCCATTAATAGTTGTCCCACTATCGGTGTTGGTAATGCATCTAGAGAATCTTGCCATGATTTCCTTTCAAAACCATTATCATTGTTTTTTAAATTGTGGACGTCACATTTGCTTGTAGTCGCAGTGTTTTTATTACGTCACAATAAATCAATCTTCTTGTCACAATCAAGGTGGGAAAAACTCTGCCGGTCAATATTTTTTTTTAAAAAATATTGACGCGCAAATATTTTTGTCGGAGCAAATATCAGTTATGTTGAGTGTTTTCTCTATATAGAAAATATAGAGAATATAATTTACTGAATATAACAACAATTATTATTCATATAAGATATAGATTTTTGAAATATTTAAATTTTTAACAAGATTTTTTACAATAAATATCAGAAAAGACTCCAATAAAATTTATGTTCTTATCATGCATCTAAATAAATCATTGATTTTACAAATTTTGAAAAAGTATCGTGAAGATGGAATTACTTTATTAATGAATATATATGCATGTACAGACATAACCCCTATATTCTCTCTCTCTCTCTCTCTCTCTCTCTCTCTCTCTCTACATTTTCCATTTGTAATATATTTTCCATTTGTAATGAACATTTTTTTCCAAAGAAAATGATTTTGCATCCCAGAATTTGGACCTGGATGATGCAGTATAAGAACATAATATGTACATCATGAACATGTGTCACATGAGAAATGAATGTGTAGCAAATAGCACATACAAATACAGTCGAACCTCGTTATCTGGAACTCCATGGGACCAAGAAAAAAGTTCGAGATATCCAGGGGTTCGAGATATCGAGGTTGAAAATACTGAGAAAATAGGTGGCTAGGACCTTCAAACCAGTTCGACATAGCCATGGTATTCGAGATATCAGTGTTCGAGATACCGAAGTTCAACTGTAGCTAGGGCAAAGGCTTATTTATAATTATACTTAACTGCAGCAAAACAATTCCAGTTTATAGGCTAAGTGTGTTCAAACAGCCAGCAAAATTATATTTTCCAATGCAGAATTAAAGAATNACTTATTCATAATTATACTTAACTGCAGCAAAATAATTCCAGTTTATTGGCTAATTGTGTTCAAACAGCCAGCAGAATTATATTTTCCAATGCAGAATTAAAGAATTTAAATGTAATTTTCTGATTGGTTATAAGCAGGATTGGGATTGACGACACTGTTATCATTCCTGGTGTGATGGCTACTTATAAAGGTTGTGCCACTGGTTGTGCGGGTATTTACAATTCCTTCCAGACTCTGAGAAATTGTACTGATCCTTCTTATACCACCTCTAGCACAACAAAATAATTTCTTCAGTTCTTTCCTGAATCTTTGCCCATGAATGCTGTACAGGAAAAAGTTGATAGAATGATTCAGATACACGAAAAAGTCAGATATGCGAGAGGCCATTAAATACGATGCATAACCATGATAATTCACTTTTCCATCAACTGTGAATTGGAACGCGCTGTCTCTGATGGACATGAAAATAACTTTGGGGCTAGTACACACCAAAAATGAAAAAGAAACAGAAAGTAACATGGCTGTTAGTCTTTGGTGAAATTGCTGTCTTGAATCTGTTCTGTTTCCCCTATGGTTCTGACTTCGCATGGAACGCCTTCTAAGAGTGGCTTTTCTGTTGTCATAAATAATCAAGATGTTGAATGTTAGCAAAACCACAAAAGGAACGAAAGAATAAATGGTCGCATCCAGCCATGGCATTACTTTGTCATGAAAGTCTTCATACTTTTCTTTAGGGATGCAGAATCCACGGTCATCAATGGTAACAGTCCAGAACATGAGGCTATTAATGGCAACAAAAATAAAAAAGAGCAGTACGGTTACCTTTCTAGCTCTTGAAGTGGTGGCCATTTGTGCTGCTTTCAGTGGGAAATGAATCGCAATGAACCTTTCCACTGTCATTGCAACTACCAACCAGACAGAATAATCGTATGTAAAGTAGGAAAGAAAATGCAAGACGATACAGGCTGTTTCAGTTTGGGTGGTTATGTCTTTTCCGTCGTTAAGAATGGTTAACCATTTCCTGAAGGCGTTGATATACAGTGCTGCCAGGTCCACCACGGCTGTAGTCTGCATGTAAATACAAGTGGAGGCCGTCCTCATGGCATGTCTGCACAAAACTAGAAAACTCAGAATGTTTCCTATGGTTCCCAGCATAATGACGATGGGGAACACATATATGCCAAAAGCATCTGCAAAACGATACTCCCAGTATGTATTCAATATGTCCTGTAGACTTGGTGGGGGTCGGTAGACCGGTGGAGGTGATGTGGTCTCCACAGAATCATTGTGGAAACTTTCATTGTCAAAGCGCCTCAATAAAGCATTATTCCTCATGGTCGCTGAAAAAAGTCATACAAGTTTCTAGAACAGTGTGTCACATTTGGCAGGGAGAAAACGTTTGGAACACAATCCTCATGAAGCCTGATAGTCACAAATAAAAGTTCTGAAACTTATTGATTTTTAGTCGTAAGAAATATGATAACAGCATCTTGTTCCCGAGAGATTGTCATTTTCCCATCCGTCGCTGTTCAGTATATTTTTCACTTTTCCGCACCAAGAAACTGCAAGTATCTGATTCACCACAGCTGTTATCCCAAAAAATAGCTGTGTTTACATTGATTGCAGAATTGGTAAGAATATCCCGGGAAAAGTTGTTGTCATTACTTAAATCAACACTTGGATGGCAAGGAAACTCATATTTGGTCTCGAGTGGGAGATTGTCTTTCTGATTGTTCAAATATCATGGCTCTTCACATCCGCCAATACATTTAAAGTCTATTAGACAAAAGGCATCTTACATCTTGTTGTCAGATCCGTCACATTGCTTGGGGTCTATGAACAGATGAAGGATAATCTTATTTGGGATATGTGTTAAATATCAACTCACTCTGTAAGGTTGGAAATTATACTAGCCCATTGTCAATGAAAGAGGACAGTTAAAAATTATGACTACTGAAGTACTGAGTAATTGTCCTGAAGTCGATTGTAACTGTACAGGGTGTCCCAAAAATTTATGTCAAAATATAATTCATGGTTTGCATTTGTACTGTGTTAACATTAGATTTGTATGCAACAAGGAATAAGACATCAGAGAAGCAATTATGGATGGAAAGTGGGGGATATATACTATCATATTTGAAATTGAAAACCTTAAAATTTACTTAATGAACTGAAAAAAAATTTAGTTTTGGAAGAAAGTCACCTCGAAAAAATATTTTGAACCTGTGCAAGACTCAAAACTCACAATGTATATATGTAGTCAGTTGACAGCCTCATATGTAATCCACTGAGGTATGTGACAAGGCAATAAGATTCAGATTGATTAAGAATGTAGGTTATTGATTAAAAAAATATGTCCACCTGAGATCACTTGCTTGATAAAGTGGCCTGACCTTTCTAGTTCTGCCTCTGCACAATGACCAAAAGGGGGCATGGTTACCAATATTCAGTCAAGAATATTTTTATTTTTCATTGCATATTTTTCAAATTCTAACACATGCAGTTTCGTAATTATTTTTAGCAGACAAAATGTTTGCATCCATTATTATTTGTAAACAGAATGTGATGGCACATTAGATTATGTAAGCAGATTTGATGTCACCATTAAGTTAAAGTATTCCCTTGGCATTTTCATTGTGGACTCTCTTAACTAAATAAAATCCTGAGTCCTCTCTCTTTCTAAAGTCTATCAGAAAAAAAATCAAAATATCTAATAATGATATTTGATGTTTTTCCATTTACACATAAATGTGTTGATTATTTTTTTTTTTAAATTTAGTTTAATTGCCTGTAAACATTAAAATTGTCATAAGAATTGATTGATGTCTTCGTAGTCTCTATTCATGAATTATTACATGATGACTCATTTTGTTGTTGTGAAAATATGTTTTAAAATGACATGACCAACAATTTTCAGTTCCATATGGTTTATCGTAAAATTTAAGACATTGCTTTGAAAGCCAATTAAAACCACCCTGAGAATTCAATATAATGAAAGTTGTTATACAAAGTTTAAAAGGGTTATTAATGTGAAACAAAAGGCGTCATAACATGGAAATAATGCGGACAAAGTCACAATGATGCAAAGTAAAAAAAAGATGAAAAGTGTGAAAACATGATTCTTAAGCTATAGTATTGCAAATCTAAGGCATTATTAGGTTAAACGAAAGATGTAATAACGTAAATCTATAGGTACTAAATCTTTGAAAGGTATTATAATGCAAAAAAGGCATAATAATGCATACCAAAAGGCATTATTATGCCTTTCAGAGGGCCTTACAATATGAAGTAAAAAGGCATAATGATTATATATTAAGGCGAATTAAGGTGGAATGCTACACCAGAGAAATTTGACATGGATGAAAAGTAGAGGATATGTTAAACAATATTTTTAAAATAAAAAAAATTCGAATTCACTCTCATCAAAAAATGCAATTTTAGTAGAAAATTGAAAAAAGATTAAAAACCCCTGCTGGAATCGAACCCGCGATCTGCAGTTCAGCAGGCAACGTGCTAACCTACTGAGCTACTCAGCTAGGCATTTAGATTTAAATGAATGACATATAACCCTGATAGTGATATTTTCATTTATGTTTCGAACGGAAGTCAGCCATTATGACGATAGCTCATTCCCCCTTAAAAGGCATTATTACACTTTTTAAAGGTGTTACTACACTTTGAAAGGCATTACAAGACAAAGTGAAAACTGAGGCGTTGTTTAGCCTTTGAAAGGCATTAAAATGCAATATGAAGTGGTGCAATATCACGAAACAAAATGGCCTTAATGTGATATTTAGAAAGTGAATCAATTATGTAAATAGATGTTTTTTCACTTTTTATTAGCTTACTTGAGCTGAAACTTAAAGGTCAATTCATGAATTAGATATGCATCCAATATTGATTTGAAAAATCACACAAAACCTAATGGGAGTAAATAATTTTGTACAATGCTGTACCTGAGATGACCACTTTAGCCAATTTTACTGGCTTTCTGATAAAATTGACGGTGGACCCTACCTGTCGCCAAGTGCCACCCAGAAGAATATAGAAGACATTGCATTTGATTATGATGATACTTGATAATGCTTCGAAATTGCATATGTAGCAGCCAAACAAATGAGAAATGGACATTCTGTTTGCATTTTTTTTTCAGTGACACTGCTAATGATGCAATGTCATATAATTATGATTATGTATGGTTGGAATTCTTTGGATATAACTGAATTTGAATCTTATATATCTTAACTTGAGGAAGTGTTTTACACACTAATAGTCAAGAAAATCATTTTTATGCAGTGTTTATTTGTCCTTATGGCCATTCTCACATCCAGGACATAAAATTGCAGTAAAATTTCGACAGAGTAAACAAGTAAACTAAACTTGGACTTTGATCAACTGTAATATCAGAACATAAAAATGATATAAAAATGATGCATTGGCTCTGTAATATCAACAGCAGAGAAATCAACTCTTGACTTTATTGTTATATTGCTCATTTCGTACTTTTTGTGCTAAAATAATTCATTGGGTTTATAGCTGTCAGTCTGGATTGAAGGGTTTTTAATCATAGAGTGCTTCAATAAAAATGTCAGGTTTAAGCTTGTGTCAATTACTCGTCATAAACAGATTGTAATTTGATATAATTTTTTCGAATTTAGTCCCTCTCTTGTGCTCTTCGCGTGCCACATTCATGCCTGCTTCTAAAAATAGGTTTGAGTGTCAATAGAAAAAGCTATAAAACCAAAGAGAAGTGTGTAAAAGAGATGTGCGTGTAAGTCACATGGCTTTTGTCTAGCAGCTTACTCTGGGCTGTATCTTCAGTTAATTTTGCTACTGCTGGTAACACAAAAAAATTAAAGTTTATACAGATCAAATAATAGTTTAGATTACGGAGGAGGGGGAAATAATTTCAGTAATTTAGATTATTACAAAATGTAACAATGAATATATCTCTTCTTACGTCAGAGGAATGCTGCACCAGAGAATCTTAAAGCGTATGAAAAGTGGAGGATATGTATAAGATTTTGTAATAAAACTTTTAAACGTACTTAATTCATAGACAAAAAAAAAAAAATGAAAAGAAAATACAATTTTAGTACAAGTATTTTGTTAAAAAAAATTTAAAACCCCTGCTGGACCTCAAGTTCTGCAGTCGACATGCTAACCTATGGGTGAGCTACTCAGTTAGACAAGTAAATGTGGAAGAAATAGACAATATTGCTGATATTTTAGTCAGCCATTATGAGACAATGTAGTATATTTCCTTAAATGTTACGCTTATGAAGTGAGTGCTGCATGCATGTACTGGTATTTATATTTTTAAAAAAAAATGATATGTCAGATTTCATTTTCAACATCAGTCATGACTTTTAAAAAGAATGGATGGTTCTAAGGAACACATATGTGGCACACTGGTTTCACATTTATGAGAGAAATATAGATTAGATTTATATTTTATAAACTAATTTTTATGCCCCCGGAATCTTTGATTGGGGGGCATATAGTTTTTGGATTGTGGGAAAGAAAGTCACAGGAAAAAAGTCACAGAAAAAAGGATCACTGGAACAAAAGTCTCAAGATAAAAAGTCACAGGAAAAAAAGTCACATTATATATATGATAAAGTAAACCATCTGTAGTTATTCTATTAATGATGTATAAATTGACAGCTGTACAGAGACATGACAGAAGTCCTGAGGAACTTTCCGGACCTAATGGAGGATTTCTCGGTTTTCCTCTCCCCTAGTCAGGCCGTGGAGTGTGGATGCTTTATGGAGAACCTGCGTTTCAGGAAAGCTAGGGTTTTCCTGCGCAAGTTAGAGGTAGGTTGTGTTAGTATGGCCACTGAGGAGGATCGGTGCATTGATTTCCATCTTCCTGTGTAGCCATATTTTGATTGGTCAGTCACCATACTGCTGTCAATTTATTTTTTCCTCTCTAGTGCTACAAAGTAAAATGGCTTTGTATTTGGAATGCATCAAGCTTTCACAACATTTTAGTACTCATTTGTCATAATGAATAGTTGTATTGATCTTTGAATAATCTTAACAACCATTCAGGAAATTTACAAATTCTCAAATGGCTACATATACAAATGTACGGTACCATGTATGAATGGGCCTGTTATGGTTTGTTATTTTGGGGGCTTTTTTGTTTTTGTTTTCTGGGCGTTTAGGCCACATTTCTTGTTCTTGTAATTGTAAAACAATTTTGACACTAGAAATTACACTTGATAGATGGATGAGATGTATCATCAATAATGCAAGTGAACATTTATATTATCTAGGTGTATGCTAAAAGGCACCCATCTCACTATCAGAAAATCATGAAAATTCTGACCAAATGGAGTCCAGGTTCAAAGGAGGAGGACAAAGCGGTGAGGGATATGTTGGAGCCGGTGCTGAAGTCCCAGCCACATCTACTGGACGAGTTGTCGTGTTTCTTTGAGGATGAAAAGCCACCTGACAGGTAAACGTCAGGTAGAATTCAAGAGTAGTAGGTCGCTTAGCGCAGTTAATGTGTTTGTGAATATTACAGAAGCTAGATAAACACATTTTTTACACTCCAGCTACATGACAGAGTTTGAGGAGATAACTCTAGGAGACAGTGATGAAGAGGACGGGTTCCGGTTCGATGAATTTGAGGAAGTGGTAGTCCCGGAGGATGAGAATCCAGATGGAACTAAGAAGTGCACGTGCACCTGTCATCAAAATCCCAAAGCTAAAAACTTCCACATGAGGAATATACACTGCACCAACTGCTGTTTGAAGGTAGTGTATTGAATTATTTTTAAAAAAAAATTAAAGATCTGATATGCGCGTCTTATTACTGCTAAAGTTCATTGCTTATCGTTTAGTGACCTGTCATATACCTGTATTAATCCATAATAAAAATAATAAAAATAATTTGCTATTTAATTAACGTCATAAACATAGCAAAACTAGATATCACTCGTGTACAGTACCGTAAT
The DNA here is from genome assembly GCA_903981925.1 of Ostrea lurida. Lineage (NCBI taxonomy): Eukaryota > Metazoa > Mollusca > Bivalvia > Ostreida > Ostreidae > Ostrea > Ostrea lurida. Next base: position 8,067 of record CAJDSM010000087.1, read on the forward strand.
CCTTCTAATTTTTCGACACTGAAAATACACCCATTTTTCAGGATTTTGCAAAAGTGGTTGAAAAATTACGAAATTTGAAAAACTTTTGGTATGATTTCCCTTACCGGAAAGATCAATATCTATAAGGCGCCGTTAAGTAGAATTTTTCAGGATCATAACACAAGTGTACGGGCCGGCATTACACTCAGTGTAACCCGAATAATTAATCCAGTCGTTACTATTCCGATCACTCCATTAACCTCGCGACGGAGAATTCGAGTTACATCTCTCGGAGTCTCTGGAGATCTCAGAGTTTATTTTGTTTGTTTAAATAATAGATTTGATTTGCTTGTTGTCTGTGCTTATCACTAGTTAAAAACATAAGGTTGTGAACTTGGAAGAAAACGATGATCTTACGACAACGATGAAGTTGTCATATACGAATGTGGAAGTAGAAAACGGAACGAGTTATCAAAGCGAAAGTGAAAGCAAAAATGGCGGATCCATAGCAGAACACGTGCTTTCACGTTAGGTAGGATGGTTATGACAACACAAGAAATAAAGAAAAAGACGAAAACAATGAAGAATTACGGGCATTAAAGATAAGAATATAATCATTTAAGCGTCATAGTCTTTTAAAATCAGTTAGAAATTATTTAACACGAACCCCTTCCACAACTGACGATTTTTTTTCATCAGAATTTTTTCCCCAAGTGTTGAAAAATTAGAATTTTTCAAAACTGATATTTTCCTAAAATTCCAAAAAGTGTCGAAAAATTAGAAGGATTACGGTAGTTGAAGTTTAGTTTGAACTATACATGTACTTTATTCATTGGTGCTACAACATCAAGTAAAGCTTTAGCACAATGATCTTGGAACAACAAGACTGTTCATCACAAATATTCTATAGACTTGTAAGGTATATGTAGTTTTCCATTAATATGGAATTATTATTTTTTTACAGTATGCTGTATGTAGAATTTATCAATGTAATCCATGATAGGAAAATGAAATTGTTTTAAAATCGATAAGGAAAAGTTTTTATAGAAAATCTTAATTTTTTTGTTTCTGAGAGAAAAAAAGATCATCAACCTTTTTTATCATTCAAACTGACTTTGTGTAGGTGATAGATGGAGAGCTTTACTACAAAATAAACAAACAAGTTCTGAAAAAGGTGAGGGTGAAATACCACCCAGAGGTCAATCCCGATTCCAAGCGTTCAGAAAAGGAGATGATAGCAGAGCCAATGTCAGCCATCCATTGGGAGGAGGATGAGGAGGCAGCCGAGAAGGAGAATGTCCAGATCAAGCCACCAAAGCACATGGGGATAAAGGTAAACCCAAGCTGGAAATTTCTAGACTGTGTCGCATTAGTTACTACAATTCTAATGTGCATTGAGAAAAGATTGTCATTTTTATTAAAGGAAAATTAAGTGTCCAGTGATTTTTTTTTTTTTTTTCAGTTAAAGATATCCAGTAGAAAGAAGGGGAAGCAGGGACGGTTCTTCTCCATCAACGAAATGGCGGATTCTCCAGTGAAGAAATCAGCAAGTGCTAGTACATGTACAGCAACTAGTGATGATCAGACTTCCAAGATAGGGAGCCAACCATCCACATCCAATGCACCAAGTGAAATGGCTGATGAAGGTGCTCAGTACAGTGATAAAAGGATAGTGAAGGGGTCCATTACTGATGAACAGGGGAGTTCAGGGGGACACTCAGAGGAATCTCAACTCGGGGGTGGACTACCGGATCTTATTCCATCTCAGGACCAAAAGCGACAGGAGGAAATTAACTCTGGTGGAGAATTGCTGAAGATTGAGGAATCTTCTTCACTGTCGAGAGTATCCAGAAAAGTGCAAGTGACTGTCACGGCAGACAGTAATGAAGACTTTACAGGGGCCATAATATCCATACCAAATAATGACTCAACACCCCGAAAAAAATCCGATGAAGTACTCACAATCAGCTCATGGATAGAAAGTGCTAATTTGTCACCCCAGAAAATATCTCCCTCTGTTGTGGAGGAGGTAGCTATGAGTGGATATATCTCTCAAATTAAAGACAATTCATCTTCTGATCTGCTTGCCAAGGCATTACACGAGGCCATGATAAGTCAGTCGGATGTGTCCTTGTCTGTGGATTCATCTCAACAAGGTAGGAACACACACAACTCAGACAGTCCCGCCAAAGTCGCAGGGTCGGCAACTGACCCGGCTCGGGGATTTTCCATGCTTTCTGAAATGGGATTTGTAAAAAATAATCAAACTGTTGAATTAAATTCAGAGGGGAAGATTTTACCGAGTGCTAAAGAAAGAAAACAAATGGCTGCTGCAAGTTCTACAGAGAGGCAGAGGAAGAAAGTGAGTGAGAAAAGACGTATTGTGCCAATACCTGTCACAGAAGACACAAGCTCTGCATCACCTGTTTTCTCCTTATCTAGCATAGACAATGTTGGATTCCTTCAAAGTCCCACAGATTCTAGTCAGATTATAGCTTACACAAACTCGCCAGTCTTTGGTGGTGAAAATTCTAATCCAACGCTAGTACCAGCCTACAGTCAAAACATCAGCCCAAATCCAAAAGTTCGTCCTACAGAAGAATCCATGCCAAGTCAAGAACTAAGAATAGTACCAAACAGAATCCAACAGTCACCGATGTCTGCTTCCTCTACATCCAGGACAATCATTTCCAGTGTGGTTGGATTTGGTCAAGAAGAATCCAACACATCTGGAAGTGTTGGTCAGAAACGTGGCAGTTTATCTCTTGAAAGGGAGACAAATCCTGCAACGCCACAGATTACATGGACAAGGTGAGAAATCATTCAAGAAAGTGAGATCTTAGTGGAAAGAAATGATGCTTGCCAGAAGAATAGAGTAAATTATAATCATTTAATTTTATTTCACGTGATCACCTAGCGTCGATTCTCATTGGTTAAAACACCTTTCAAAAATTGAGGTGATTTTTCGATCAGCGTACCTGAACAACAAGTAAAGTTTAATGAACATCATTTTGTTGTTGTAATATAAAATTAAATGATAAGAAATAAATCTTATATTTTTTCGGGTTATATGCAGGTTATCACCGAGATTTTTGACGGTAAAACTTTTCATCAATGCGCTTCACGCATTGATGAGTTTTACCGTCTAAAATTTGGTGATACCTGCATCACCCAAAAAAATATAAGATTCATTTCTTTAATATTACAACCTAATGAGTACCCTATTCCTCGTATTCGGGGGCGTTAATAAACACCCCTTCTGTGCAATAATCTTTTTAAGTTTATCTCATTACAGGGAAATGGATAAAACGATTTTAGAAACTGTAAAACTATATGGGCCTGGCTCAAAGACATTTGAGGACATTGCAAAAATGATTCCAGGATTAACATCAGCGTCAGTGAGTATTTTATGTAGCATTCTAAACGTACCCTTGTATGACATGCATTTGACCATTTATTTAATTCCAGAGAGTTCAAATTGGGAACATGAAGTATGTGATCAGCATTATTGAAGGTTTCACTTGGGATATTTAGATGAAAATGTAAAGAGCAAGGGTCATTAAGGGCCAAAATATGCAACTCAGAGTTATTCTAAATGACTAATTTTCCTATTTGTTGGCTGCCTGTACTTTCACATACAGGGTGTTTCATAATATATGTTACATTTTTAACTTTGAATATCTTTGTCACTTATCATACTTTTTACACACACCATATATCATTTTAAACACCAAATCCAACATTTTTATTTTGGTGAAAAAGTTTGGGAAATTATTGCATCATGAGCCTTTATTTTAACATGAATGATGATGTCTGAAGCTTTTTGAAATGGATTTAACTGATCAACAAAGGATGAAATTGTAAAACAGTACTCTACTACCAATATAAATCATCAAAAATCATTCAGAGGTAAATGAAAGAAAATATGCTAAAGGAGAAACTTATCAGGAGGTTAGTAATAAAGTTTGAGACGACAAACAGGGACAGTATGTGAGAGAAGACATGGCATCCTGGGAAGATTAAAGACTTAAAAAACCGATGATATTTTACTTTATCAATGAAGTGACTCCATTTATTGAGAACCTAATTTCGCCCTAACTTGCAAAGAAAAGATGGCGATCTATACAGATTGTTTGGTTTCAACAGGATGGAGCTACATCTCACACTTCATTCTGCATTTTTACACTGGTCAGAAAAACATTTTTGGACAGATTAATATCGTACAGAACACGAAGAGTAAGGCATCCGCATTTACCCCTGGGCATTTACCATCCTTTGGGCTCTTTTCTAATATGATTCTTAAAAGATAGGGTATACAGCCCTAAACCAGTCAGACACTGAACGAACTTAAAAGGAACGAACTCAAAAGCAACATCAAATTTTATATTTAGGAGTGTCTTATTAAAAATGTGTGATAATGCGAAAAATATCCAAAAAATCTTTCTCTTGTTGGAAGAGACTTAAATAGTCATTTAGAACATTTACTGTAAAATGTGACGTTATGAATGATAAAAATGACGTAAGTAAGAAATTTGATAAATTTCAATTGTTTATTCAAATGTCCGCTTAAATTTGAAAATAAGGTTCAGTATTATTTACAACAAATCTAATGGATACATGTAGTTATATGATACAAACTTTTTTCTTTATCTAGTTCCTGTGTTTGTTCAATTATAGATTCAAAACGTAACATATATTATGAAATACCCTGTATATATGAGTTAAGAGTTTTCAAGTCCCTGACTTTTGAAAGACTTCAAATGTTGTCGTATTTTTGGATAATGGAGATTCCTGGTTATATGTTGTAGATCCAGGGGTAAATGATAATAGTCCAGTGTTTCTTGATAGATGCCTCTTGCTTAATTAAGATATGCATAAAATTGAAAAAAGAATATTTACCAATCTTTTCAGATAATAGAAAGATTTCACGTTCTGTTGGAAATGATAGCAGACGACACACCAAGTGAAGATGACACAACAGAGGAAAGCATGGAGTCGTCAAGCTGATGAACAACGCCTGTAATCAGGGTGTACATCCTAATAGGGCAACTTTATCTCTTCACACGCAATCTGTAGAATCTCAGAGATGTTTCTTTTGTTGTTTTGTTGAATGATTGTATACATTTCATTTGAAATTCAAGCATCTATCGCTAATTTCTTACTTTGTTATGTGTAAAATATTCAGTCATCATGTGTGAAAGTTTAGGATTTTTACATCAATATATTTAATGTATTTATTGTTGCTATTTAAAACAAATCATCAATTCTTGTTTTGAGACATATATGGCTGTCATCTCTGTATGTACAGTATATATATATAGTTCTTTTACATGTACGAGGGCTGTCCGTAAAGTTCATATACATGCAGCCTTGATTACGGTAAAAACTGACAAACATTGATGAAATATATGAAACTATTATTTTTGTTAAATTCATGTTTTATTTCATTAATATGCAAATTTTCATCACAAACAAAGCACAAATAGTTATAATTCTATTACATACAAAAAAGACACAAACCCATACCTGGGGCACTAAAATGAAAATTCTTGATGTTAACCAATGTCAAACGCTAAATACAGTTAACTTTTCTCAACAGTCCCCATTTAAGGGAACCCAATTTTTATGTCACTTTGACCAGTCATCAAAAATGTGCACAAACTGTTCTGATTTCATATGTATTGAAAATAACATTTTTAACACTTCCTGTCTCAGATCTTGCAAATCATCAAACCTCAATCCGCGTAATAACGACTTTTTGTATGGAAACCACGTCGCGAAGTAAGTTAATTTTTTACAGCACTGCAATCGCAAAAAGATCATCTCCCTTCACGCATGTCATCCTGTAAACTGTCCCTTCCATCTAAAAATCTTCTGTGCCACTTAAACACTAATGAATGGCTCACATTGCAATGTTTTTCTGACTATTTAAGGAAGTTATGGATTTTTGTGGGTGTTTTTTCCGATGTCTACACAAAATTTTATCACTGCTCTCTGCTCCACCTTTTCCGAAAATGTCTTTTGTTTCCAATAATGACGATCCTGTCTTTATAGATTCAAACCTTGATTTCTCTGCCATTTCGAAACTTTGAACGTTCAAATTTTGAAGGTGTGACATTGAAATCGTTGTTTAAGTCACAATGTAAAATCAAATACAAATGTATAAGATGATAAACATTTTTTTTTATTAAAACTTTGCCGTGCTCCGGGTCACCATCCCAAGTCGAATAACAAAGTCGTCCTTGTAATTATGCATTTGAAATTGGAAAATTTTACATTTCGTAATTCACATATAGCAAAGGATTATAAATATGCTAATAATGAATGTCTATAATGCTTATACTTTTAATTGAATTAAGGCGTGTCCACAAACTTTACGGACAACCCTCGTACATGTATGTGCTTATTTTTTGAGTGTTATTTAATTGTTCTATGTCAAGTGCTGTCAGCATTGTGTTGTCCTGTGAAACGTTCATTTAATGGTGCAGCTCAGGCATCCCAGATTTTCTATTGTTTTAAAATAAACATTATATACAGCGATCCTTGGTTGCCAATCAATATTAGGATCCATTTAAATATTGTGTTCGAATTGGAAAGTTTGGTTTATTTCTCAAGAGAATTAAGATTCACCCAAGGTGTTGCTTTTTTTTCTTCAGTTTTAACAAGATTGTATAATTATCAGACATGGGGTGAATTACATTAAAAAGTAATGCATTACATTACCATTATTTAAAGAATTTGGCATTACCATTACTCTATTTTCTAAAAGTAATGCATGACATTACCATTACTTGGGTCAAGTAATGCATTACCAATACTTTTTGGTTTTCACAGAAACTATCTTTATCTCAAGTTACACATCAACAAAATGTTATGTACTACTACACATATACAATAAATGTGTCCATTTAAGGACCCTCTCTACACTGCACACAAAAGAACTAAATTGAAATATACAGTAATATTGTGGGTATTGCCAAATTCTTAATCAGTTCAAGCTTTTGTAACATGTCAGTAGGTAAAGATAAGTTAATTGAACTCTTTTTTTTTTTACATGTTTTGTTTTCATTCAAGTGAGCAATGTTGATTTCTTTTCTTCAAGCTTGTCCTATTGTCAACAAATGGAGACCGGCACCTCCCACCCATCCCAATACTGATATAAACCATGGACGTAACAATTTGTTTCCGGTTTTTAAAATGGATTTATTGATTGATTCTTTGACTCGACATACTACTTATTTTAAAAAAAATGTGTATCCAAAATATTGCGGTAATTTCACATATTTTAGGCTATGATATCTGGAAAGATTACAACAGCTGTGAAGGATAAACTTCTGAGCATATGCCAGACGCGGTATAGATCAAATGTGGATTCTGAAGAATTCTAAAGAATTTCCAGTGATTTTAAAATCACAACTTTTCTCAATCATTAAAACGTATTCATGACCATTCAACAGGTTACACGAACATTCCTCGTGATAAATTAAAAAATAGATTTTCTGACATTGTAGACAATTGATTCCTCAACGAAAATGGGAAAAGGACATATTCATAATTAGTGATCAGTCATTCAAAAATTACTTTGCTTAACTCCATTTTGATTTCATGCACAAGAGGAAGTTGATATTTCAATAATGCTGGAGTTCCTCATCAACAATGTCTTTGTGTAGTCTTTGGTGATAAGGTTTTCCAACAATCTGTTGGAATTCCTATGGGCACGGATTGTGTTGCTTTGGTAGCAGACCTGTTTTTACATTCTTACAAGGCAGAATTTATTCAAAAGCTTCTTCGTGAAAATAAAAAAATCTCTAGCCGTGGTCTTCAACTCGACATTTACATATATATTTCAACAACATTTTATCCATTAATAACAATCATTCTCATTCTTATGCAAATTCCATATATCCCATTGAACAGGGTCTTCCGTGTATGTTTCGTACTTGGATATTTTATTGAACATAGACATTAACTGCAAACAACTCCATTCCAGCTTCTCCATCGTCAACTTCCCTTATGTTTCAACATCCCATCATCATTTTCATGTGGTGTTTATGTCTTTCAACTGATTCAATAAACAAGAGCTTGTTCTGCGTATGATCATTTTTCAAAATCAGGACAGGATACTAGCAAACAAGTTGATGTTGCATGAGTTTCAACGTTTAAAGTCAACATTTTGCATACTCCATGGTCTTTATAACGATCTGGTTTGCCAGTACAACCTACCACTGGGTCAAATACTGTTTAACGTGTTTCATACCAATTGTTGGGCCTTTATTTATACACTGCTTTTAACTACAGCTAGATTACTCTGTTTACCTAATCAAGACAAAGGGCCCATGATGTATGTGATCGGTCGACAGGGGTGATTACTCCTAGGCATCTATCTAAAGGTTTGTGCTTGCCAAACTCTTTGTTTTCAATTTGGGACTTGTGAGATTGTATTTCATTATTGAAGGGGTATACATTCGATCAGGTTTTACAAATCGGTGATAAGTCTGAAGTTGCGTATAATTTTGTAAGAATGTTGCGTAAAACAAGACGAAGACGTGGTTAGAAGACACAATCTTGGTGTATTCTTACTTGCAATGCAAATATCGAACATGGGGCTTGAAAATATTCCTCCAGTTACTTCAGTCCTACAAGTGGCAATTTTTCTAGAGATTGGAGATTTGTATAGATGGTTTCCATCACCCGGTCACGTATGTATAAGTGCATTCAATGTTGGGTGCAGTGGCGGATCCAGGATTGTGTGAAAAGGGGGGGGGGAGGGGGGGAGTGGCAGTCTGTTGAAAAGGAGCCAATAAGCCTTAAGGTCTGGGATAAAGCCAAAGTGGGGGCCCAGGGGGCGAAGCCACCCGAAAGCTCTCGGGTTCTTAGAGCTTTTAAAGTTACTTTTTAGAGGTTAATGTCAGCCTATATATCTATACCATAATAATTAGTTGGTCACCAAAGGGGGGGGGGGGGCCCTCTAAATCCGCCACTGGGGATGGAACCCGATTATACTCTGGATCCTATACCATGCATACGATTTGCATGTACAAAATGGCGTCTTTTTCTGTTGAAAAGGGAAAGGTCGACAATTAGAAAGAAAGACGGTGTGTTTTATTTTGGATTTTATTGGTTGTTTTTACACGACTTGACCGTATTGTGCTTTGGCTTCTATCAGACCCAGTTCATAGATAACAGATATACAGGAAATGACTTGTGCAGTTGGTTTTCTGGAGTCACTTCGCCTTGAAATATGTCAGTACGCCTAATGGGAATTAATACCAGTGCAAGTAAATACTTATTTTTGGGCAGAACTAGTCCTCATCTCAGCTGATCACCGCCCAATGCAGTCATTTGTGGACCCTTAGCAATGGGATTCTAGTCGGACCGTTGAAAACTATATGGAATAGTTTTTTTGGCAACCCTCAGAGCTAGACGTTTCCACGGCGAGGTGTTATTCAAGAAATAATTATCTCAGAGCTACCAGAATAACAACATGGCTTACAATAATGATAACTATTCTGGTTTATACGAAATGACATGTAACACGATAATTAACAGGAGGATCTGTCGGAGGAGGAGCAATTGAGGAGGGCCAGGAGGAGAGTCCCTTACGAGATGGTAGGAACTCGAGAGGAGGGGGAAAGACCTGCTCCATCGCAAACCTTCGACTTACTAGCAAAGGAGAGCAAGATAGATTCAGCTTGATTTATATTTCTGAATTCATATCGAATTGCAGATTTTATTTTAGCAACATACGTTGTTGCTCATGAACTGGAATTTTCTCTTCTATACTTCAATGTAAATTTTTCAATTCGAAGTTGATTTGGTTTAGGTTACACATCATTAGCGTAGGACTGTCCTTACAAAAAAAAACAAAAAAGAAGAAACAGAAAAAAGAAACAAGAGGCACGGCCCAATCGGCGCCCACATCCGCTCACTGAGCAAATTGCTTCTCACTAAGAAGAGCAGTAGTAGAAACTTTAAAATCCCCTATTCGTGGCCCCACCCCAACTCCTCCACAGGAGGGAGGGGCGCATTTCTAAACAAAACTTAAATCTATCCATATTAGCAAACGCTTTCAGGTAAATATCCACGCGTCTGGTTTCAATGAGGAACAATTTTAAAAAGAATTTCCCTAATATATTTGCATGAAAACAAGTATTAATCCTTATTGTGGCCTCACGAATACCGCCTGGGGTAATTTTATTATCTTCATAATGCAGGAAGCTTTTTCTGGGTCAGTTGCAGTCTTGTGTTGAGAGATTTTTAATAAGATTTTTCCCTATATAATCATCCACATGTAAAACCTTTGGATCCCTCTAATTTGGCGCTCCATCATACTAACGCGGGGTGCATCGAATTGATAAACTTGCAATCTCCACTATTTATCGGAATGCCTTTGCATGATAAAATTTCCACGAGCTTTACATGGCGCCAATGTTTCGTTGAGAAGCAGTTTTTAAAAGATTTTCCCTATATATCATATATGTATCAACTTTGATCCGCTATTGTGGCCGGGTCAATCATACCCAGGGGGTCATCGATTTGAACACAACTTGAACTTCTCCAATTAATATCGAGAAAGCTTTCATATAAATTATTCAGCTTTTTCTGGCGCAGTGGGTTCTTGAGAAGATATTTAAAGAATTTTTCGCCTATATTAATCATATATGTAGATAACCTTGATCGCCTATTGGGGCCATCGTACCGCTCCCAGGGGTCTGATTTGAACCAAATCTTGATCTCCACTATTCAGAAGCTTTCATAATATTTCAGCTTTCTTCTCGAGCCCAGTGGATTCTTGAAGAACAATATTTTTAAAAGAATTTCCCTATATAAATTCAATATGTAAAACTTTGATCCCCTATTGGGGCACATCGTACCCCGGGGGTCATGGCGATTTTGAACAAACTTGAAATCTCCATTATCAAGGAAGCCTTTCATATGAATATTTAGCTTTTGTGGTCCTTGGTTTCTTGGAAAGACATTTTTCAATGACACAACCCTATTTTGTGCATTTTCGTGATTATCTCCCGTTTGATGAGGCCTGTTCCTTCATTGAACAACTTGAATCCCCTTCACCCAAGGATGATTTAGTAAACCTAGTTTTGTTTGAATTTGGCCGAGTGGTTTCTTGGAAAGAAGTTGAAAATGTGACAAAGTTAACAAACAGACAGAACGATACGGAAAAATGTGATCAGAATAGCTCACTTTCAAGAACTTCGGTCAGGTGAGCTTAAAAATGGTAATAAAATGGGGGGGGGGGGGGTTAACTTCTAAAAAACTAATAATATGGGGGGGGGGGAGCAAACTTCTAAAATTATGTGACAGTGGTGGCAAGAAAAAGGGTTACTTGACAATAGGGGGGGGGGGGGGGGCAAAAAACGGTACTTTTGCCCCCCCCCCCCTCCCTTTGTTATAAACATGTTTGAACAAAAATGTTTCGAAGTAAAGAGTATGAATAGGTGACTATTAATCGTCCATACAGGTTGAGCCAATAGGCCCGCGGCCTATATCTTTGATACTGGAAAGGTAAGATTTTAGTAAAACTAAACAGGCTTTTTGTTATATATATCTAAAAGAAAAATGTTTTTAAAGTAAGAGTTATGAAAATGACAATGAATTCGTCCGTACAAGGTATTAGCCAAGAGGCTGTGGGCCCTTAACGATTTTTTCCGAAAACTAAATAGGGTTCTTTACCCCTCAACGATTGATGATAATCAATTTCCAAAGTTTAATTGTCAATATAAACTTTTGAGAGTTATTGCTGTCGGAAACCTCATTTTCTCTCATATTTTTTTCGAAGTTATCTTTGGTCAACTGTGGACTTGACCTTTGACGCATTTTTTTTTTTTCTTCCGAACAATCAATAGGGGTCCAACTCATTTGATATACAAACAAGATTCCAAGTTTCATTTGAATCAGAAGTGCATTTTGGAGTAATCGTTCGGAAACCTCGTTTTCAGATTTTTTTCCGAAGGTGTTTTTGGTCACCTTTGACTTGGACGGGATTTGTCCGAAAATCAATAGGGTTTCTCCAAAGTTTAACTGAATCAGATATATAACCTTTTTGAAGTTTCGCCCGGAAACCTCATATTTTCAGATTTTTTGGCGGAGTTTTTTTGGTACTGGTGACCTTGACGCTTGACGGATATTGTCTGAAAGAATCATAGGGTTCTCGTCCAACATATGCAACTGAATGCAGATGTAAACTTTTTGAGTTATCGTCATCGGTCCGAAACACCTAATTGTTGCCTCCCCCCCCCCCCATTCACCCGCCCGCCATCATCAATACCAATAGCAGTGCAACTCGGCTTAAATAAAAAAGAGGCCTAATTAAACCAATAATCAAAAGTCTTAATGTACTGATAGCAGGAATGCTGTATTGAACCAAAAAAAAAAAAAAAAAACGGCTAAGAGAGGTTTGTTCAAATCCTTTTTGTGATATTGCCTTCAGATCAGCAGATAAGCTTTTCGATATAAGTGTTATAAATGAATCAATTAATAGACTATATTTTTTGACGTGTTCCCGTTTTGGTTTTTTTCAATGCCCCCCCCCCCCCTTGAATGTATTTTTGTTTTGTTTTTCTATTGATGTGAAATAAAAAAAAAAATGATCTTATATTTTTTGGTGATGCAGCAGTATCACCGAATTTTAGGACGGTAAAACTCATCAATGCGCGAATGCGCATTTGAAACACGATTTTGCCGTCTAAGAATCCTCGTGATAATCTGCAATTATCAACCCGAAAAAAATCCAAAGATTTATTTTCTTATCATTCTAATTTTATATTACAAAAAAATAATGTTCATTTAGACTTGACTTGTTGATCAGAGTACGGATCGAAAAATCAAAACCGTTCAACATTCTTAATCGGTTATGGTAATGCGTTTTTGAGGAGCCCAATGAGAATCGTGCGCCGTAGGTGGATCACGTGAAATAAAATTAAAATGATTGATTATATCCCTGGAAACTTTGATAGATAGAAGCGGGGAACTTGATAGCTTTATCCTATGTCCGCAAAACCCGATGCCCGGTATCACAGCAGGTGTGGCACGATAAAGATCCCTTCCTGTTCAGAGGGAATAGGCCTAAATTTGCAGCCCTTCTCAGGCTTCACCGGCAATGGTGATGTCTCCATACGAGTACTAGTGAACAATTTAAAGTGGGACATTAAAGTTAAAACTATATACAATCAATCAACCAAACAATTCATGGTTTACATCATTTCCTCATAAAACTCAATAATATATTTCACCAAGAAACAGAAAATAAAGGACAGGATATGTTATATAGTCTTTAATCGGGCGTTGTGTACTGAGCAATGACGACCGCGTTGTTCTGATTTCCCGATTAATCAGCTGTATAACCATCTATCTTTTCGAAGTCCCAAATAGAATACTAAAACAAGAGTTGGGCAAACACGGACCCCTGGACACATCAAAGGTTGGATCAGGTGCCTAGAAGGAGTAAGCATCCCCTGTTGACCGGTCACACCCGTCGTGAGTCCATTATCTTGACCAGGTAAACGGAGCAATCTGTAGTAAAAATCAGTGCATGAAAAACGGCTAAACAATTATTGCTATGAGACACATCAGACAGCAATGACCCAATGGAAGGTCATACTGGCAAACTAAATCGTTATAACGACCATAGAATATACGAAATGCTGCCTTTAAACGTAACTTTTGAAACCTCTGCAACAACAACTTGTTTGTAAGAAGCATGCCTCGATTAAAAAAAAACGGATCACACGCAGAACAATATCTTGTGTATGAATAAGTTGAAAGATATACACACCATATGCAAGTATTGATGGAATATTGGTGCATATACGGGAAGTTGACGATGGAGAAGCTAAAATCGTCACATTTGTCAATGTTAAAAAAAATATCCAAATACGAAGCAAACATGGAAGACTGTGGTGTCCTTTATTTTTAGTTCGCTGGGATATATTGAATCGACATATGAATGAAAATCATTATTATTGATAGACAAAATGTTGTCAATATATCGAAATGTCGAATTTCTTCTTTTTATGTAGAAGCTTTTGAATGAATTTTGCCTCATAAAAATATAAAAATAGTCAGCTAATAAAAGAGCACAATTCGTGTCTATTGGAATTCCAACAAACTGTTGGAAGACCCGATTTCCAAAAACTACAAAGATGTTGTCAATGAGAAACTCCAGCATTGCTTTATATTAACTTCAGATTACTTGTGGTCTCAGACTACCAGAAAATGGATGAAAATTCACTGTAGAGAGGACATTTTTAATGATCAATTTTTGTTACCATGGCAACCAATTTTCATAAATAATGTCTTTATTTATTGAAAACAGACACAACTAAGAATTTTAATGTCCATGATCACATGTGCTGCTTGCCTGGAAATGGGTCGATATTGCCTGAAGCACCTGCCATCCTGAGAGGAAATTTTCTGCAAAAAGGATGAAAACCTACCAATTTTGACCCCCATCTCACTCCAAAGAAAAAATTTCCCAGTATAATGACATATATCAAGTTCTTGCAAAAATCCTAACCTTTCCAACGAGGCCAAATTGGTCATAGGTTCCTTGATTCTATCTCAAGATATTTTGCATTCAATATGAAACGTGTTTTTTTTTTCGACTTACCGTTTAAAGTGAAAGTAGAAATACCCGCCAAGAAGTCAAGCTGTCCCTCGTTTCGCATTTGCAGTTCCGAATTCCACAAAAAGGCACTTGGTCAATGCAGAATGGCCCCCTTGATGTATTGATACTGAAATCACAACATTAAAACTATTTAAATTCTATAATATACTTTAGACCTTAGAATCAGAGTGGAATTTAACAAAGTAATTTTTTCAATGGCTGATCACTAGATATTCTAATTTTTTTATGAAGAAGCAACTGTCTACAATGTTTAAAAGTCTCGTCTTTAATTTATCGTGCGGAATGGTCGCGTAAAGTGTTGAAAAGTCATATGTTTTGATGCTGTTAATATGAGAATTAAGGTTCTGGGATTTCAAAATCATTTAATTTTATTTCACGTGATCACCTAGCGCCGATTCTCATTGGTTAAAACGCCATTTTATATTAAAACACCCGATAAGAATTGAGGTGATTTTTCGATCACGTACCTGAACAACAAGTAACGTCTAATGAACATTATTTTGTTGTAATATAAAATTAGATGATAAGAAATAAATCTTATATTTTTTCGGGTGATATGCAGGTTATCACCGAGATTTTAGTCGGCAAAACTTTTCATCAATGCGCTTCGAACGCGCATTGATAAGTTTTACTGTCTAAAATTCGGTGATACCTGGCTGCATTCACCGAAAAATATAAGATTCATTTCTTATTTCATTAGAAGTTTCTTTTGAGTTTTTTAGAATCCACATTTGCTTTACACCACATCTGGTATATGTAGTTTCACAATACGTCTAAAGTTGTTCCTTCACAACTGTCAATATTTTTGTGAGGAGTAAAGACGGGCTTGGTGGAACAATTACTAGATGCCGAGTAATGTATCTTTGTTTATAAGAGTTTTTGGGAAGTTTTGGAATCCAGTATAGGTACGGTAATTCATATTCGTCAGTCCCATTGTCTGGGATATTAAATGTGTTTAAAACTGAAGCATGATTTTGAAGAATTTCATATTTTGAAAGAGCAGAAGGAGTGTAAGTACGATTACCAAATGTGGAGTAAATACTAGGTTGATATATCTAGCACACCAAGAAATTTGTAATGGATGAAGACGTGAGATATTAGGAAATTCAAAATGTACCTTAATTAGCGAAAATTATCAATGTCATTGTAAAATCATCGTGGAAAATATTTTGAAATACGAATAAATATTATAATACATAAGCAAGGAGTTCCCTCCGTAAATTGTCTAGCCTACAAAAGGACTCTGATCTGCCGAACGTACGGATTTAATAGTCACATGCGCCGCATTCTTAAAAGTATGCACTTGATAGATCACCAGGGCCGTAACCAGGAATTTCGTGTGGGGGGTGCACAAGGCCAAGGTATGGAGTCTTGGGGCTCCTTTAGCCTTCCAGCTAGTCTAGGATTTTAGCCCTGGTAAGGGGTTCAGGGGACAAAGCCCCCGGAAGCTGAGAGGTTTTAGCATTTTCATGGGGTCTGAAGGCTCACAGCTTGGCCAGAACGGGTCTTAGTAGGGGGTCCAGGGGGCTGAGAGGTTTTGACATTTTCATTTTGAAATGGGGGTGCACATGCACACCCCCCCCCCCTGATTACGGCCTTGATCACACTCCTTAGACGTAATAAATCTATCCTCTTGCGACGTTGTAGCTCAGTGGTAAAGCGTTCTCTTCGTAGCAGGGGTGTCGTGAGTTCGAGTTCCGCTCGTACCATGACTGCGTCAAACTGAAAACGTAAAGGCTCGGTCACACCGCCCGCACTTTGTTGGAGCGTTCCTGTTTATTTTATCCAATTTCAAAGTTCGTGTTTTGTAGTAAATTAAGACTGAATACACAATGTGTATCAAATATTATGAATACAAATAGCAACGGGGTTTGAATTGACCCGGTACCTAACATGGCTACGTCAACAGACAAAATCACTTGAAGCTGTGAAGTTTCATATCGTATAGGGCTTTAATAATAATAATAATAATAATAAAATAAGCTTTGATTTAGAGAAGGTAGCCGCATTAGTACGAGGTACTATTCTCCCCGGGCCTTCTGGAATACACATTTACAGACATTACACATAGTGATATACTAGTATACAATCAAAATAAACATATAATAATAATAGTAGGTGTGATTATATAACAATGTACAGCAAAGTAATACTTAGGACAAGATTTGATTATCATGGTATACAGAATAGGTACGAGTGGCACAGTAGTGGAAAATGGAGGGAGTACAAAAATATATAAAATATATACACAACATACACACATATATATACATATACACATACATACATACATATAACACACACATACACACACACATATATATAATATATTACATATATACACTCACACACACAAACACATCATATATATATATACTATAATAACATACATACCCACATACATGTGCACTCATATGTGCAATAGATTATGTATTTAAGAACAACGGCGGCTAATTAATAATTTTTTCCACATTATTTCTAAAAGCAGAGAGCGATGGTGATAATTTAATTTAATGGTAGCTCATTCCATATCTGTACACCTGAGTATTGAAGAGAATTTTTGAATAAGATTGTACGATGCCTTGGTAATCGAAGGTTATAATTTAATTCGGAACGCAGGGAATATGAATTCATGGGTATGAAAAACAAAGAGATCCCGATTGATATTCAGGGCTTGTACCATAAAAAGTTTTGTCACATAAAATGCATTTGTGCAATGTAATTAATTCAAACACATTTACCATCCTAGCTTTTCAAACAGGGTTTTGATGGTCGTCGGGTGCTGCATCGAGAATAATTCTAGCAGCACGTTTCTGGAGTTTGAAAATCTTTCAACGTTGAATTAGATGTATTACCCAAACTGTTAGACAAATGAGTTAATTGAGGGCAAAATGTATGCATATAAGAAGATTTTTCTTGTACTAATGGAAGAAATTTCCTAATTTTACGTAGCGTAGTTAATTTATATGTTAATGATTTACAAAACATAATCTATATGGGAGTCACAATGAAGAGACTGATCTATCTGAACACCTAAAAGTTTTTCAACTTCAACAGATTCCTAAATTTTCGCCGCATATTTTTGTATTAATATTGGATTTCTAACCTAGATCTCTTTTGCTGGTACACATGAGCATACACTTTGATTTTTCTGTATTTAGAACCATTTTGTTTTGTAAACCCAGTTCTGAATTTCACCTAAATCTGAATTTAGAGTTGTTTCAATATCATATACTATATTGTCAGATAAATGCAGAGTTGCATCATCTGCAAACTATCAATATTAGAACAATTTACACACAAAGGAAGATCATTTATATACAGTAAAAATAAAAAGTGGCTAAAATGGATCCTTGTGGCACCCCTGCTGTGATGGGTAAGATATCAGAAGAACATGTGCCAATTTTACATATTGGGACCTGCCGTTTAGATAGACTGAAACCATCTTAATGTGGTGAATCAAAAATTATAGTATCTTAATTTCTCTAGTAGTATATCATGACTAACTAAATCAAATGCCTTACTGAATCTAGAAACGTTATGCCAATGAGATTTCCTTGTCCATTGCATGCAACCAACTGTCAGTAAGTTTAGTTAGTGCAGTTTGACAAGATAGGAATCCCTAAACCCAGACTGTGAACTAACAATAAGATCAAGGCTCCAGTGAATTCGCGTATTTGATTAGCGATGTGCTTTCAATGATTTTTTGATAAAGTTGGTAAGATAGATATTGGTCGGTAGTTACTCGGATCACTTTTACGCCCTTTTTATATATAGGGGTGACTTTAGCTTGTTTCAAATGTGATGGAAAAATGCCGTTTATGATGCTAGTATTAATGAGATGGGCTATGGGTTTTAGAAATTCACTTCGCAGAAAGTTTTAAGAGACGGGAACCAATGAAATCTCACCTGCTGATTTTAATATTGTCCAGTGTGCTTAGCATTTTTAAACTTCATTCTGGGTAATAGGAAGTATACTAAACACATTTTCTCTCACCAGTTTGGACTTTGTGAATTCTTTTAATTGTCGGGATATAGTTAATTTCTGGTAAATTAGATAGTAATTTGTTAGATAGTTCTGTGAAGTATTTATTAAAGATATTCACCCAGTTCCTGTACATGTCAGTATCTGACCCATTGAATATTTGAAGGTATGTTTAGACACATACAAGGTAGGATAATATGTAAGGAATTTTAGATACTCTATTATGGTTCGGCGATGCAGGAATCAACGGTATATAAGACCTCAATCATGCGCAATTTTTTGCGCGCCGTAAATCGAAGGTTTTTATAAGGGGTGGATCTGTAGCTTTCTGATCTGTCCCAATATTTTTTCAGAGAGTTGCAGTTCTGCAGCTAGCTATAACGACAAGTTTGTCATCCGAGCCAATTGCCTCGTGGTATATATCTTGCGTCTTTCTGTAAGATTTGGTGGATTTTTTACGATGCTATTATTGGTTGTAACTTGCAGGGTGACCTTGATGAGTAGCATCTTTGAGGTGTTCGTAACCTGCTTTAAATTTAGCAACCAACCTACATGGTCGTCACTTGCACGCCTTTACTTCTTCTTCTGTCTTTTTTTTTTTTTTTTACAGTATATACATGTAGTGTATATACTTTTTGACAAATTAAGATGGGGAGTACTATGCTACAAACAGACCCATGAGATATTGGACCATTCCCACAGATATCACAGATCTACAGGTTTAATGCCAAGTAAGGACCTACATTTAATTTCAAGTGCATTGTTTGCTCTTTTTTCGGTCATTTTGAGTATAGTGTAATGAATACACGTGAAGAAAGTGAAATGACATTATTTTTGGAATATACCTCGTACAGTCGATCATTTACCTATGCAGTTATGAATTAGGTCACTTCGTGATATCATAACTGTTTCCGAAACGGACTATGCGACTTTTTGGGGTATGGGGGATGGCGAAAAAGGTGAATTGGTATATGTGTTTAATAGATCTATCTTGAAAAATATTCTTAAGTGTTTAGTTTGATGCTGACAGTTACATGTATATCAGCAGCTTTGAATACACAGTCCAAGAAACTACACATACATGACAGAGTGTCCGTGCCCTGTTTGTTTACAAGTGTATCGATTTCGGAATGCAGACGATTGATGCTCATTGAATTAAGAAATGACTTATATTTTTTCGGCTGATTCAGGTATGTACGTATCACCGAATTTTTGACGGTAAAACAACTGTATCAATGCGCGAAGTGAAGCGCGTTGATGCTAAAGTTTTACCGTCCAAAATTTTGGTGATACCTGAATCAGCCGAAAAAATATGAGTCATTTCTTATCATTTAATTACATACTACCCGGAAAAAATAATGTTCAATCAGACTTTAATTGGTGGATTATTTCTTGACCCCTTACCTCAAATAACCTAGAAAATGTAAATCGATCGCGCAAGAATGTACAGTCCAGTGATGGCGTGAACACATGTATTTAAGAAATAGAAAATAATTATGTAATGGGACACAATTATTCGCCACTCCGCTTCCAAATAGCGCTGTATTTGAGATTAACAGCCGATAATTGGCCCCTCGCTATAAATAAACGAAAGATATCCTCTTTTTATTTTTGAAACAGTGTACTTAATTGATGACGTGTGCACATATTTTGTAGTCTGCTTAACTAAATAATGTAAACATGCAGAAAATCCACACAAAGCGAACGGAAATTTATGTGTCTAATTCATTAAGGGCTTTAGGAATACTATTATCTACCATGAAAATTCTGATATAACAGAGGACGTATTTATTCACACAGTGATAAAATCGGGAATATCAAAGTCTCGACAGCAGATGAAATGTGCTACCCTCCGACTTGTGTGTCGATGTGCTGTGTCTTTGTTTTGTTTTTTCCCCATGGTATGGGTGCATTAACTGAAAGTGTTAACAAAAATCTGGACAGTAATTTCATGGAATTTTCAATGAATCACATTTTCATGAATAGACGATAGGTGCTGCAGGACTTCTCCATTACTCACCGAGCGAAAACCAGTAAACATTTCATTACTACTGTCCCTGAAACATTCTACTTTACCACACGCACGGTGACCGCACGCAGAACGAACGGTGACCGCACGCTGGCCGCAATTTGGTGAACGGAGAAAGCATGGTGACCGCACGGTGAACAATGGATGAAAAATGACTGACCGCACGGTGACCGCACGCAGAACGCACGGTCACCGCACACTGAACGCACGGAAAAATGGTAAAGTAGAACGTTTCAGGGACTGTAATAACAAATTAATAATCTAATTTAGCAAGATGGCCAACACAATCAACGGATTTTATAAAACATCCGGTTACACTAGAAACCCGTGTCTATTTCATAAACTCCCAACATGATCTTGTGACAGAAATTTGACAGTATGAGAAATTTACATATCAGAGACCAGCAGGGCGACTAACGGATAGTGAAATGACATTGTTTTTGGAATATAACTCGTGCAGTCGATAATTTACCTATGCAGTTATGTATTAGGTCACTTCGTGATATCATAACTGTTTCCGAAACGGACTGTACCCCATGTAGCCGTGATAATTTGACTAAATAAAGAATTGAATTGTCGTCTGTTTCAAAATCACAAAGGCTATTACCTGATATGTGGACTATCCAAAAAATGAACAACGAAGTGAAGTTTGTTCAGACAATTTTATTACATCTTTAGTCACTGCCATAAGTATATACCATATTTTCCTCTCAGTCCAACTTTGGTAACCCATAAGTACAGTACCGCAGGTGGACCCCCTCTTACATTCCGCCCTTTGACAGCAGCGTTACTCACCAATGTTATTAGACATGACCTATCTACACTCTAATGCAAACGCAGGAATACAGGATGAAGAAAAACACACGAATTCACTTGGCATAAAAACTGAATACTGATAGACTCTTAGGAACAATGGATTTACATCATGAATCATTATGAATGCATGTATTAACTTTCCTACGTAGAAAAATGCACGTGCGTAACGCCACGTGGTTGATTATATGAATGTTCGTATAGATGGTAAGGTGATTTCAGTTTGTAAAACTTTTTACAAATCGGTGTCAGATGAAGCCTGTTCTTCTGTCAATTCGTATTTCTTGTCGATTCCTACAACACCACAGTCGATAATTTTGACTGTTTTCTTGGGTACTGCTGTCCGGCTGTCTGTGGGTACCTCTCCAATTGTTTGTATCACGTCCTGAAATGTTAGTGGAAAGAGTTCATCACGTGTGTACTATTCACTAGACAAACTCAGAAACATCTCCAAGGTATCGAACCTAGGCCTCGAGATTCTTAGGCAATTAAACGTTCATGAAAAATCAAGGACCTGTGCAATCACTAAAATTTACTGTTTGCAAATATAAAAGACAATATAATTCCTGATTGTTTTGGGGTCCCCCACCCAAACTCTTGAGAAAATTAAGATAATATGAATACTATATATAGTAACACTCTATACATGTGTTATTTTATCTTTCCTCCCTATAACTTACCATTCCTTTGATAACTTTTCCAAAGACAACATGTTTGCCGTCCAACCACCTGGCCTTGTTAAGAAGGATGAAGAATTGCGAGCCGTTTGTATCTAGTCCGTGATTGGCCATGGACACATATCCACGGGCTTTGTGGCTCAATTCAAAGTTTTCATCAACAAATGTGGGTCCGTAGATACTTTCGCCTGAAAAAAAAAGTAAGGCCGTTGTAGATGGCGATGAGGTGGAGCGTGTACAGCTAGTAGAATTAACGGAATCACGGGACCATACTTCTCTTGATGAAAATACTACACTGTACCTGTAGAAGTACTGGTCCCATGATTCCGTTATGCTGGTCATATTGGTGTTGAAGTATACCCGTTTTATATGAATTTTCAGTTATGTCTTGATCCTTTTAGGTTAAACTGGGGCTAAATAATGGGGTGGGAAATTTTTCAGGGAAATAAAGATTGATGGAATTCTTTTTAAAATCACCAATACTGAACAACTGCAGGGTCAGGTGAGCAAAGTGGTCCATGGGCCTCCCCAGAGGGGCCTCTTGTTCGGTTTTGTGTTATCCAAGTTGGGTTCCACCTTGGAGTCAGAACCTCTATTCCGGGAATCATGATATGGCCATGCATTTAGTTGTGGGTTGTAGGGAACAATTTTTGAAAATTTGTAAATTTTGGCAGTTGTACCCCGCCCATAAGGTAACGGGGGCGCACGTGTTCTGAAATGTAGAGTTTATATTCCCTTGTCCCAAAGATGTTTCATACCATTTTGAAGATTGGAAGAGTAGTTATCAAGAAGTTTAAAATGTTCAATTGTTTACACATGACGAACATAGACCGATAGCAATAGGTCAATCGAGTGATTCGGGTGACTTCAAACTATACATGTATTGTGAACAATATACTGGTAATATGTTAGAGGTACACACGCATGAAGTATTTAAGGAAATTATCGAAACTTCTTTTCTTTAAAATTTGTACAAAGTACTTGGTGTTTACTAGCAAAACAATGATAAATTTTAAGTACATTTAACTCTTACAATATTTTTGGGGGGGTTGGGGTGTTGTTGTTTGATCTTATTTGCTTTGGTTTTTTGATTTTTTGGGTGGAGTAAATATACATTAAGGTACCTCCGGTTCCATCTCCGACGGTGATGTCTCCCATCTGAATGATGAAATCTGGTACAATTCTGTGGATGAGCGATCGCTTGTAGTTCAGTTTTTTCTGTAACAAAAATTAAATCAAATGACTAGTTAAAGTACAAAAATCAAAGACGAATCACATTTCGATTTTTCTACAGGTGAGTTTCAGACCCAGGATCCACCCTCATGTGATGTCATAGTTTTTTAAAAAAAAATCTTTATTTCATTAAACTTAGCACATGATAGAAATATATCTTCTAAAGAAATTTTATTCACGGGATATAATAAATAATTTGGTAAACTTTGATAGTGAAAAATTGTTTTTCCCATAGATAATTAATTAATTATAACGAAAAAATATTGTCAAGGGCAATAACTTCTCCTATAGCGCTGAGCGAATTCCTCTATCCATTAACTTAGATGCATGTATTCTACATTGATTTTCCTAATATGCACATTAAATTTATGCATATTTACAAATAAGCAGTTTTTCTAAACTGCTAACATTTAAAATTTGTCATTTTTATTTATTTTATTCAATTCTGTTAGACTCGAATATTATTCAAAATGTGCGATTTTCTTATGTAAACCTACATTTCTGTTTTTGTATGTCTGACATCTTAAAAAGGTGGCAACATACACATTTTCTATCATAATTCTATAACTGAGTAAAAAAAAGAAAGAATTTTAAAGTTTGCACACATAAATTCCTTAGAATTCCTGAGGGTGGATCTACCTTAAAGTAGAACATTTGCGGGATTTTTTTTAAATCATTAAATTAATTTACAATTCGTTTTAGTTAATTTATCATCAAAAGTTTCACTAAAACTAAAATCAAACTGACACAAGTGCACAGAATTGGGACATAGACACGTGTACAATGTCCACGTCCACACTCGTGTCAGTTCCCGCAATTTTCTTTTGTTGTATTGAAGATCGAAGTGTAAAATTTGTGCAGCTGTTGCTCGACGATTCATTCCGGACTATTCAATTTTCTTACGTCTCAATCGATTAAATGTGTGCATTGTATTATCTAAGGAGTCAATGAGCACTCAATGGACCTAGCTCGTTGAAGCATGGTCAATCTCAATACTACTGTGATCCTTTCTAACTAAACAAGGCTGAAATATAAAACGCTACTCGTTGCTTTTTTCATTCTATTTATTTATCTATTGCTAATTTTCTTTTTTCTGTTGAGTTGCAGTCACGATATTAATTATTTTTACATATCTATTTGATTTAGAGAAAATATTTGATTGTCAGAACTAAACCGACGTTGCTTCAATGTATATTCATTTCATTCTTTTCCAAATACAACCCACCCACCCACCCCAAACCACAAACAAATAAAATACCCCCCCCCCCCCCAAAAAAAGAAAAACCCTTGTAATAATTTCTGCATGATTAGCTCTACAAATTACCGGACTTGTTATATATTTAACACATCCCACAATCAATCTTCGGTGGTTCTAATTTTTAATAATTATAATAATTATGACAAGTAAGCTTTATTCCAAACTGAAACTATCATTCCTTACAGGTAAACAAAATATGCATGAATTTAGAGAACAATTATTAAAACTTTTATTGTGTGTACACTCACTGGATTTAACTCCGTTATGCACTACACGGAAGTGGATACACACAGGAGATTGCAATCAAAAATATATTTTTGGGTCCCAAACACGGGCTAATATTATATCGCTTGGGTTCGAATTTACTATCAAAGAGCAGTAAAGTCGAACTCAGGCGAATAAATGCCTGTGTCCCAACAGGAGGATTGCAAAACCCAATATGGCACCAAATGACTTAATCGTCCACATTTATCGAGTATAGGGAGCCAGTAACACAATAACCCGCCGAAATCATTAATCTTCGATAAGCCATAAAGAAACTACTTGTATCTTTAAGTTAAAAAGATTCCACTGTAACCACATTCCTAAGCCGATTGGCCCTGGCCACTTCAGAAACCCTAGCTACCCAACTTCTCTAGTCTGAATTTTATGTATATATAAAGTCGGTAAATATTCGGAACACCCTCACCCCGCCCCCTTCAAAAAGACATGATGAACCCGATCCCGGGACCCTTAACTTTAATTCC
Organism: Ostrea lurida; assembly: GCA_903981925.1. Classification (NCBI taxonomy): domain Eukaryota; kingdom Metazoa; phylum Mollusca; class Bivalvia; order Ostreida; family Ostreidae; genus Ostrea; species Ostrea lurida. The sequence goes on from CAJDSM010000087.1 coordinate 33,431, forward strand.
TATAAAACTTACGGAGCCTCTTTTGTATCCTTTAGCTATTGACTGGAAATTCATTGTTGTCATTGGGCACTTGTCACCAAACACCGCCACGACGAACCTCCCTCTGTAGTCTTCGCCAACACCATCGTGGTCTTTGATTTCAACGTCAAACCATACCTCCTCCGTCACTGTGAAGTTCTTGTGGGCGTGTACAGCCGCGATGAGGATGGCGAAGAGAAACAAAGCTGCCATTCTGGGCCTGTCACATGTAATGAACACAAATGGTTAATTCTATTGCACAGAAACCCAGAATTATGTGATTTTAAATTCAAGTACATGTATTGTTAAATCGCCAAGATTATACAAAATTAAACATTTAATCAATGTACACATTAAATATATTAACTTTACGAAAACGAATGGATTTATATCAGTTCCTCGTTGACCTTGAAGTTCAAAATTGACCATTAATATGAAGAATACCTTTCAAACTCTCTAAAATTAATTCAAAGAATTCCTTTCGAAAAAATGGACTGGTATATTGCTAATCTGTGCCTTACCTTGATTTGATGATATATACTCAAAAGATAAATGTAAGTGGACGCATCACTGTTTCGATCTTTCTTATAAAGGAATGTAATCGCCACGAAACAAGGACCGAGAAGACCAATCGAATCCTCTCCATCTGGTGCGTCGGGGACATCACAGGGTCGATTTCTGACGATGCGTACACGTTTCTATGAGAATTAAATATAGTAAACGCAGTGAATTATGTGGCACACGAATAAGAAAACCCCTAGATATTTATTGAAAATGTGTTGACAGCGATTTGTTTTTCATTGTTTTGCGGTTACACGTGTACAATGTACACAGTGACGGGTGTCCTGGTCGCCGATTTGCGGATGTGTCCGTTTGCAGGTCTTTCAAATACAGGAAAAAGATTGTACCCCGTTGATTAAGATTATTGAAATGTGGGTTATTTATGGAATTACTCCCCTGAACTATCAAATTCACAATAAAATATGATATCGGTTTGAGATATTATTTCTTTTTCATTTCATTATAATTCATTTTACCCTAAATCAGTCCCAAGTATATTTTCTTAATAAAGAATGAAATCAAGCAAAATTTCTAAATTTCGACAGAAGATTTTAAGAAGTGGGGGTTTCTGAGAGACATTTTAGGTAATTATCTCACAACGCTGGGAAATTTAATATTGTATAGGCCTATAGCTTATTAAATTTGATATTGCAGTCAATAAAAAAAAAGACAGTGTAGTGGATTAACGATTTGATAAATGAAGTTTTGGAGGAACCCTATCAATAAACCATTTGTAAATTATATAGGTAATCCTGTATTTTTATTAGAATTTGAGTTTTCAAAATTTGACAATGGGAGATAACTCCTATAATAAACATTAAATGTTAATCAAATTATTTGTTTGGTAAATTGGAATTTGGCATTTTCAGCAAGCAAACCACTTTGAAATATACCTGCAGTCAATTGAGAATATCTTAACTGTGTAAGAATATCTTAACTGTGTAACGTCGCTCGTAAACTATTGATAAGGGTGCTCGGCTTGTGTCCGGGTTAGAATTTCAAATCTAAAACGTTTTACGTAAGAAGTGATTGTTCCGTCGACAAACGCCCGCCAATGGAGTCAAAAGTCAAGGGTCTTTCGGATATGATATAGAGGCCTTTAGCGCCATGCACGAGTCAAAAATTTGTGGTGCTTCACTTAAAATAGTGCGACGTCTCTAAATGAAATAAACAGACAAACACGAGTCCCCCCAAACTTGTTCGGTTTGTCTTCCGTTTGATGTGTCAGTTATATGATGTGGCATACTTTGGAATCTGCCACGAGATATCTAGGTGTCTCCTCAATCGGTGTAACACATGTCCAATACCAGTAACGTCTGCTTAACAGTGTAATATGGTGTCTTAAACAGATTGAGAGAAACTATCAAATACAATTAATAAAATCTCAATAAACTTCACAGTATGTGCATTTGTTTGAGGACTTTGTGATGTATTCGATTTTTTCATAAGTTTTTGTTGTATGAATGCAGCATGTTGTCGACCAGTACATAAAGTACATGAATATTTAATGAACATACTATTAAAAAGAAACAATGGTTGAGGTCTATATTTAAACGTATGTTATATTAATTTTTAAAGCTATCTATTAAGCAAATGGAGTACAGAAAAGAAAGCTAAAAATCAAAACTAAGGAGTGGTGAAAAATGCCACGATCATGGTTCGATTTTCCTCTTTCGTCTTTCTTTACATTATCCATGACCGGAGAGGCAATGCAAGTGCACCTCAGAATCGTTTAGGCATTGGTTGCGTGTCCGCCCGCATGTAGCAGGTACATATATATAGTATGTGCGTGATTAGCTAAAACTAATAGTGAATGCATTTGGAATTTAAAGACATATCAAATTGTCGGGATAAAACAATTATTGCATAAAATCGAGAAATTACTGGAAAAATTATCATGGTAGGGGTGTGTTTGAAATGAAGGGTGTATCTTTGTGGGAGTTATGCCCCTTTGAACTTAGAAATTGTCATAAAAAGTACCAATATGACCATAAAATCAATCCGATCCAATATATTTTTGTCCGTTTTTTATTAGTGCTCGGAATGAACTTTGAACTGTTGGCGGTCATTTATTGATAGCTTGTCACTTCGCTTGATCAGGCGTGCAAACTTCTCAGAGATTTCTTTATTTTCTCGGTGACAAATGATGCAGTGTGGTAATCCAAACTCAACCATACGGCCAATCAGCGAGTAGAGTTTGCTCATATCACTAACTCACTCGCCACGGAAATATTCCGAAATGCAAACACATTTCATTACCAAATACACGTATTTTTAGTAAATGGGTTTTTTAAATATCAGCAGTCGGTGTAAAATTATCAAATTACTTTTATCCAGTAACTAGTATTTTTTTTTTTAATTACTCGTCAATCATATTAATTCATTGATCAAGCTCTCGTACCTTATACTTGATTAGATTTTTGTTATAAACCTGAATGATGGAAAAGATATAAATGAAATACATGTATTTAGCAATAACATGAAACATTAAATTCGTACAAAAGTATTTGATTTTATAAAGGAAATTTAAATGGGCTTGAATTATTATTTCACAACTGATATATTTAAGACGAGACATTTTACTAATATTGTACCTCCTTAAAAGCAAATAGAAAAAAAAAAACTTTTGAAATTACGAGTGACAATTTCGTCAACATTAAATGGTTACAAAGTCATAAATACATCTCTATAGGAGACGTGTGGGTGTGTGTAAGGGTTAGTTTCTCTACAGGAAGCCGGGCGTTAGACATGGTAAGTTGCGGCTCTTTTTGATCATGAAAGCATTCTACATGTACATTGACTCCCCTAAAATACTAGTATCACTTACAATTACAAAATAAGACCAATTGCAAGCGGTACGGGTTATAACCCTTGACATATTGATAAAACAGGGTTCATTATTCATGTGCATCTAGTGGAATTGAGATTCTTTATTCATATCTTGAATTTTTGGGAATGAGTCAATGAGAGGTATATATCGATTTCATTTGCTTTGTATGTAATTACATCCCGAATGCGTTCGAATCTCAAACGCGGCTCATGAAGATAGCTAATTACGGTAGGTATCATATGTAAACGAAATGTACCTGATGTTACGATAGGTATGAGATGTAAACGAAATTACTAGGTATGTTGTGTAAACGAAATCTACGTGACGTCACCGTAGGTATGATCTACATGCCCCTGCGTAGCTCAGGTGTACAAAAGCCTAGTGAGTTAATTTTCGTATTGGAGAAAAGTTTTAGTAAAAAAAAAAAAAAAGCAAAATTTTTGCATAACTATGCGAAATTTTCGCCAAGTAACGCGAAACTGCGACAAAACGTTTTATTCAAACAGTTCACAGTTGAAAGAGGATTCCCCTCGACAAAAAAACACAATATCTGTGGCGCCATGATTTTGCCAAGTATATATAATACTGGCTGAACACATCACGAACATGTACTTGGCCGGGAATGGTTGTGTTTTAAATGTACATGTACATGTATGGCACTTTAAAGAACTGTGAATCTTGGCGGAAGTCCAGGGGACAAAGCGCCATCATATGAGATGTTTGAAATGCATTTTATACTTCGGGATTTATATTACTCGCTATGTATTAAGAATGTATCAAAATACTTGAAATTGTCTGTTAAGGAGCTGCACTTCGAGCCCCTCTGGATTATGATTATCACGGCATTTAGTCGCATGTGGTTTCACGTGATCGTGAATGTTATGTTTACGTCATCCACTACAACTTGGTGGGTTTTGGTGCCTCGTACGAAAATCTGTATCTTGAACGGACAGGCGAATTTTATTTGCCAAATTTCGAAAGAGACACAAGTTAGTAATAATTATCATTGTTTTCCTCCCAAAATTTTGCTCTTTTGTTTACAAAATCCTCATTCGCTTTCCAAATTGTGTCGATATTTGAATTCAACAGATTTTTTCACTGTTTAAAAAAAAAAAACAGTCCGCTGTATTGTTTTTACTGTGGAAAATTATACTGATTTGACAAGTTCTTGCACATTCACAGTAATAGCACGGTATTAAAGGATTTTGAGTTTTAAATATAAGGAGAAACGGTGAATTTATGAAGAAGATTCGCTCTATAGGTAATCAGTGCGGCAAGCGCGAAAAGAAACTATGAAATCAACATTACGGGAATTAGGATATGTATAACAGTGTAGTTGCATGATGGTGGTTTTCATTTTAAAAACATTTTCCATTCGCTCATAAGTGATTCACGTACCCTGTGTTTCCATTCAACCTATCCTTTTTTATCGTTCCGCAACTTGGTGCGGGTCCACGCTTTCACCTCGCCATGGTAATTGTTTTCGGCATGCAAACGTCACGTTAATTGTGGAATAACGGCTCACAGAAACACGAATAAAAGTTTGATGCAAAGCAGGTCAATCGGCCGCAAAAATTTTAAATATTATAAGCAGAATGTTTCCAAAGAACATGCAAAAACGACCAACTACTCTTTTTCCACGCCCTTCCTCTTGAACATCCTTAAATCCGCCCGTGTGTAAGGCAATTGCAGTAGAAAGCTAAATTGGCGTTTATAAAGTGTTAAAGATCATGACAATGATATACAAATGGAACAAATTAATTATTCAGATTTAGGAATGTCAGAAAAGAGTGCAGTAAATTTGTTGTGAAAGCATACGGCGGGATATGCTGGCACGTGATGATGCAGTAATCTGCTGGACTGGCTATAATGAAGTCAAATGTATTGATCAGGTTGAGATTTATAACACAGCATCAATCAAATAGTAAACAGGAAATTAAAATATTCAACAGCTTTCAAATTACTGAAACAAAACAACTTGTTTTCTCTATTAATTTATCAAATCAGTATCTAAACCACACCACATGTGTTGCTTATATATTTTAACACTCTGCCACTCACGGGGATGTATCTGTATGAAATTGTAAATTCATAATATTGAACTGAATGGATGAATAATGATAAAACACATTGATATAGGCAGTTATTAATACTTAAATTTATAAATTTCTAAAATACTTTTAATTAGAACTTTACACACATATTTTATAAAGAATTTGAAATCACTTATATCGAACAGCTAGATAGCACAACTTTACGTAAACATAAACAAAGCAATCGAGCCTTGTTTAGCTATCGTTAATCATACAAAGAATTGTGAGCACTGTATCTCTCTTGTAACCTTAACAACCTGACATTAAATTTTCCCTGACCATTAAGAAATAACTTGGTTACGCGATTTAAACATATAAAAACTCAACAACCGATCTCTATAGCTCCCTTTAAGAGTAAATATACTAAACAGAGATTACGTGGTTGGGATTCCGAATCACTTCGCACATAGGCTAAGTATTCGAGATATCGAATAAATCTAGTAATGCTTTACAAGATCCGCCGACCGCATTGGGGGGGGGGGTAGTTTGGTCAAATCCAACTAATTCAAACTATTCAATGATGCATACAAAGGACCGTCAGTGTCGAATTACTAATATTTCAATGGTTCATCTCATTTTTACTACTGCCATTATTGACATGGAATTCTTTATCCACCTGAAATAAGTCAGTGCAACAATAAAGCAAATTTTAAATATTAGTTAAAGCAGTAGCCCGTCCAGAGGAGAAAGGAGTTTGGTTCTATGATAGTGAACCTCAATTTACAGTTTATTATTTATTTTAGGTTCTTTTAAAACTATACAATATATTAGTTTACTCAGATAATAAATCACTTCACTCTACTAAAGATGTTTTACATTGCTGTCCATAGGCCAATCCATTGTTAATTATTATTTATTAATTGACTTGATATGTTGTTATATATGTATTGATAATTCCTCAAGGACCCCATTGAAAATAAGCAACAAGAATTGCTGCTTTAATGGGTTATCCTAGGTAGACTGTGATATATGTAACAAGTGCTTAGTGGAGCTGTGATAATGATCTTGTATGTTGATAATAACATTCGTGATTATTCATACACTGTGATAATACTATCGGTATGAACAATATAATATTGTGTAATTGTACATATTTAGTGATATTCTTGTAAAAATGATGTTCTGCCTGTAATAAAAGCCTAAAACTAAACACAGAAGCACATTTGTAAGGGCAATGTACTTAAGTAATAGATATCAATGACTCATCACCAGGATGGATTTGAAACCGCTAATCTCCCCCAGAAGAACACAGTACG
>CAJDSM010000088.1:21690-33837 GCA_903981925.1 Ostrea lurida
AATTTTGAAATAGAGGGCTGCGTATGTTTTTCTATAATTAATTGTACTTAATGGACGTTTTCATTGGGGTATTACCTAACAGGACTTTCACAGTTAACTGACCACTAATAGGCTGTATGTACACACTCAATGTGTTTATCATATAAATTGGCGAAGTAAACAATGTGTTAAACGTCCCAAAATCATATATACAAAGTCGAGTGTAGGGCAACATGAACCTCCGACAAAAGCGATGCCTTTACATGGCAAAATTTCATTGAAGTTTGATCTAAATTTAATCTACTTTTTTGTACATGTGCATTTCATTGTTGGTAGATGTAGGCCTAAATACACGTAAAAACACGTGAGAAAATTGTATTTAATATACATACATGTATATATTATGTGTATACAATGTACAAAGCAACTCCATAACAGTGGATAAAAATAACCAACTTTCGAATAATCGAATAGTCTTCGACTAAGAAATTTACGCATTTTTACATCCCTAATTATTATATATATATTTCACAATTCCGTCATCACCTGCATTGTGGTGTGCATGAAAAGGTAACAATATCGTCAGTCCCAAATAAATACAAAAACAAGAGTTGAGCAAACACGAACCCCTGGACACAAAAGTGGTGAGATCAGGTGCCTAGGAGGAGTAAACATCTCATGTCGACCGGTCACATCCGCCATGAGCCCATTGTCTTGATCAGGTACACGGAGTAATTCTTGGATATTGTCAAGTTTTTAAGTTTTTGAAAAGTACTTCAAAATCCAAGGTAAAAGTTATTAGGTCAAAAGTCTTGGTACCAAATCAATGGTGTATGTCAGATGTATGTCTCTCAATCGATATGCAAGAACTTGTTCTGCTTATGACCAGTTTTGGAATCGAGGCAGGCTACTCAAAAGCAAATTGTTGCAGGGATTTCAACAGTCACGTTTAAGGACCATCTCTACACTGCACACAGAAGAGCTAGTAATTTTAAGCAATTAGAGTTATCTGCCCTTAGATCTAAATTGAAATATACAGAATATTGTGGGTATTACCAAATTTTTAATCAGTTCAAGTATTTGTAACATGTCAGTAGGTAAAGATAAGTTAACTGAACTCTTTATTTGCATGTTTTGTTTTCATTCAAGTGAGCAATGGTGATTTCTCTTCATGAATACTTCATATCTTTGAATATTTTTCCTGGGGGTAAATGGCCCGTACCATATATTAAAAACTACTTAGATAAACTTAATATTAACACCTTTATGTGATATAATTTTCTCAGTGTCTAAAAAAAGAATTCATTAGTGTATAGATGGTCCTTAAATACAAAATTTTGCAAAGTCCATAGTCTCTATAACGATCAATTTTTCCACACAATCTGCCAATTGCCAATGGGTCAAATGCTCTCTGACGTATTGTTCATAGCGATCATTAAGCCGTTTTTCATAGACTGATTTTGACCACAGAATACTTTGTTTACCTGATCAAGACAATGAGTCATGGCGCGGGTGTGATCGGTCGACAGAGGATGTATACTCAAACTAGACACCTGATCCCACCTCTGGTGTATCTATGGGTTCGTGTATGCCAAACTCTTGTTTTGTTTTCTATTTGGGATTCTCGAGATTGATAGCTGTTCGCTATATTTTTTTTTACTTCAATCAGTACTTTGGATAGTGTAAGAAATAGAGATAAATGTATCAGTCATTGTGTAATACACCACTTTGTAACTGTATGGCTTATGTAACCAGAATCCATGTTCACTGACTCACCTTGATATATCGGTAAAGATTATAGTGATCTGCATAACTCTGCAAGTATTCTAACACATCCTGATGCATTATATAGGAAGGTAAAGAGGTCTTAAATGGAAAGTCGGGGAAGGCCATCACTTCCGTTGGTAAATTAGTCCTGTACAATAAAATCAGAAAAACAAGAGGCCCACAGGCCTTTAACGCGTCACCTGAGTATCATAGCCCACACAGGGAGTCTCATATTTGCATTTCTTAAGACTCAATACAGAGTATTTTATTCACATGTTAATATCTTTCATATATGCATATGATTTCTATTCATATACACAAGAAGATTATTTTCAATCTCCCACGATTGTTCAAGAATTTTAAATGAAACCATATTGATACTTTAATGTCTAGTGAGCTTGACCTTGACCTTTTGACCTTAAATTCGAATAAGAACATCTTCGTCACATGAGTAGTATATATGTATGATATAGTGACTCTAGGTAGTAAGGATAATGCTCTGGAACCCGGAAACCAATTGCTACTTTGATGTCCAGTGCACTTGACTTTTGACCCCAAATTCAATAGGAAAACACTTTTGTCCCATGGTAGCACATAATTATGCATGATATGGGGACTCTAGGTGGAAAGGCTAACACTAAAAGTCTGGGAACCACTTTGTCTACAGACGGATACACACAGACAACCTGATTCCAGTACCCCCCCCCTTCTCCCGAACTTATTGCGAGGGTATTAATTATGATAAAAGGCTCCCTTCTCATTCCAAATTTATATTACTTTCACATTAATTCAATAGCATTGAAAAAGATGCTTTTCAAATGTTTTACATATAAACACTATTTATGTACAGTTTCCCCCCCCCTGCCCTGGAGTCAGAACCCCTACCCCCGGGGATCACCAAATTTACAATTTTGGTAAAGGCCTTCCTGCTTTTCATCACTATGCATTTGGTTTCTCTCAAACATGTGCGGTTGTAAAGAGATTTTTGAAAATTGGTCATTTTGTGGGCAGTTTTTGCCCCACCCCCAAGGCCCCAGGGGTGCAGAGGACCTGAAATTTACAATTTTATGCGCCCCTTGTCCCAAAGATGCTTCATGTCAGATTTGAAAAAGATTGGATTGGTGGTTATCAAGATGAAGTTAAAATGTTCATTGTTAACACATTTCATCAATGACCACTGTTGGCCCCACCCTAATACTAAAACCCTACCCTTAGGATCATGAAATTTACATTTTGATAAAGGCTCCCAATTCATTCAAATATATCATTTAGTTTCACATTAATATCAATAGCATTAAAGAAGATGCTTTTCAAATGTGTTTATATAAACACTATGTACCAAGTTGGCCCCCCCTGGGGTCAGAACCCCTACCCCGGGGATCACCAAATTTACCGAATTTTTGGTAGAGGCATTCTGCTCTACATCACTATGCATTTGGTTTCTCTCAGGCATGTGTGGTTGTAAAGAAGAAGATTTTTGAAAATTGGTCACTTTTGGGAAGTTTTTGCCCCACCCCCCAGCCCCAGGGGTGCAGAGACCTAAATTTACAATTTATGTGCCCCTTGTCCAAAGATGCTTCATACCAAATTTGAAAAGAATTAGACTGGTGGTTATCAAGAAGAAGTTAAAAATGTTCAATTGTTAACGCACGACGCACGTCGCACGACGGACGTCGGCACGACGACGGACGAAGTCAATTGCAAAGGTCACCTGAGTTTACTCAGGTGACCTAAAAATCTTTATTCTATCAACACTGTATAGACATAGAAAGTAGAAAATTCATGGCTGAAAAATGGAAATCACACTCAAGACCAGCTTCAGGTCTGTAGTTCTCAGAAAACGTGTCTGTCCTAAAATTGTCCAATAACTACTGATTTGCAGCTTAGTTTGGTTTAGCTTTATTCAGGCAGAACATCATTTTATACACAATATTCACTAAAAAAAACATACAATTAACAACAATATATATAGTTCATACCAGATGTTATCACAGTACTAAAATCACATACAAGATATTACCACAGCTTCACTATATCACAGTCTACCTAGGATAACCCGTTAAAGCAATAATATTGTTGCTTATTTCCAATGGGGTCCTTGAGAATTTAAAATACATAGATATACACATATCAAAGTCAATTAATAAATAAATAGCTATTAAACTATTAACTCAGAAACAATGCATTTACCAGTTAAAAGCTGTCTTAAATGAGCTATCAAGACAGACCAACTCTACCACATCATGTATCAAATAACAAAGGTAAATTTGCAAATCGAATAAATGTCAAAAATCAATTAAGGGTGCCCGGCTAATATAACCCTGGATGAATCCGTGTTATTTTCGTACTAGATTTGACGACGGGTAACCCCGTTTACTTTGTTTTGACTACAGGCTCACGGCGGGTGTGGCCGGTCAACAGAGTATGCTTACTCCTCCATGGCACCTGATCCTGCCTTCGCTTTTGTCGGAGGTCCGTGTTGCCCCACACTCGATTTTGTATGTGATTTTGGGGACTATGATTACGTTTGATACTTTGTTACTTCGCCATTTTATATTTCTAAACTGCCTGTGTAATGAATTTATCCCGCTGAAGGCCTTTAGGGAATTTCAGTAGGATTTTTGATACATTTATGAATTGAACACCATATAGAACTGCATGTAACATGTTTATTGAACATATTATATATTCAAAATAAAAACATATGAATAATAAAATTAAATAACCTAATCATATTTGTTGAAACTGAATGTAAATATCGGCCTACTTTGAAAGCATGCAGTGTATATACGCAAGACCAAAACATCCTTGCACGGAGATGGCGTATTGAAATTCCATCTAGCCTCCGTAACTAAGTGACGTCAAAGTTGAACGGAAATTTCGTCGAATAACTCGCAAGTGACATCACATTTGTCAAACTAATACCCCTCTGCACGGAGACGTTATATTACTCTGTATGATATCCTTAATGTAAGCCCACATAGAATTTACATCCTGGAATATAGTGTTATTTAAGACTTCCATCGATCTTGTTTGCAAGGCCTTCCTCTATGCATCGGTGGCTAGAGTGTTCGCTTCACAACCAGGAGTTCTTAAGTTCAAGCCCCACGCGTGCCATGGCCGCATCTAAGCTAATAAAGAAAATAGGTAGTGCCTGTTCCTCTGCCAAATATTCAGCTTCTAGAAGTGAGAATATTGGGTCTTTCGGATATGTCCTAAAAACGGAGGTTCTTTGTTACAGGAAGCGTAAACAAGTTACAGAACCCTCACTCTTATGACCCAGAGCGCTAAGTATACATGTAGGTCTAAATCTGTGGTCCGTCACCTACAACTGGTGACGTCTCAATATGAGTGGGCAACTCTCAACGGGGCATAAAACAGCCTCCCTGTTACTCTTTGCCAATAATGTTAGTTTTTTTCCCATAAGAAAATATACCGCCTATGAGAGGTAGATCAAAACACACAGGATGTAAGCCACAGTAGACCTATATCAAGGGATCACTGTTTCTGTCGCTGGTAGTGTCTTTAAGTAATATTATGCATACGAAGTCATTGTACAATGGATAAAGGTAGGATCTGCCGTAAATTGAAATGAAATAAAATTTTCATTGATCATGCAAAAAAGTAAGTAGAGATTACGGGTGGAAGGAGGTTCTAGAAACATGAGGCGTCTGATTTGTTCACAAAAAGCTTCGATAATCGCGAAATCGTAGGAACTCAAACAGTTATCAACATTGGTTGACTTTGAATCTGGTGCGAGATTTGTCGAGGCTGGACATTTGGACTGACGCCTCTCCTGAGATTACAGCAGGTTATGAACCAACAAGAAGCCATAACAAATTATATATCTGCTTAATTTTGAATATCATCCAGGCCTTGTTAAAAGGACATGACAGGTACTTATAGGCCTATATCAAATTACGTGTGTTATGAAACTGACCTTACCTGAGATTTTTGTACATGGTCGATTGGATTGGTAGACCATTTTCGTCTTTTCCTGTAGAGTCTGTATACACCCATGTCCCTCCAATTACAGAATTTAGCTCAAAACAAACCACACTAAAGAGATCGGGGCTAGCACACAGATGACGGACCGCGCAGAGACCAGCTGCACCGGCCCCGATCACTGCCACTCGAATAGCCATTAAAGTAGATAGAAATCATACAAATTTGTTCATATAAGATAATCTTTTAACAAAAAAATCTTAGATAGTATTCATGGACAACATGAATGATTTTCGGAAGTCAAAAAATAGTCATATTAGCAAACTTCCATTTTCTGTGTCCTTCGTGCTTATGAATATTCTGCCAGTTTGTGTGTTTGCATTTATCAAAACTTAAAAAGAAAAAAAAACTAATTTAAAACACATTGTGGTATTCTTATTTGTAGAGGCTGTTCACGAGTCATGTGATTAGGAGATGGTGAGAAATGGAGCAATTGGGGTGGGCTTCTTTAAAAAGCTTCCACTTTACCACTGGATCTACACTTCGACAAAAGCACCATCATAAAAAGGTGACAATAACATACAGCGATCAATCTCATATCCCCTATAAGGAATACAAGGACACCTAGGCATACCAGAGATGGGAACATATGTGTAGGAGTAAGCATCTCCTGTTGACCGGTCACACCTTCCCTGAGCCCAATATCTCGATCAGGTAAACGGAGTAGTCCGCAGTCAAAAATAATACAGTGTCTACATTCAAGTATTTTGATGAAAGTCCGTGTACTTTGGATAATACTACAAAGGGTCTGAAATTTCATTGGAAAACTTTCTTGGAAACCACTGTAAAATATTTCTCTAAACAGCAAAATTTCAATGGAATACTTTCATGTAAACGCAAAGATGGCGAACAGAAATCAATTTCGTAAGTCCCAAAGAGAATACAAAAAAAAAAAAATTGGGCAAACACGGACCCCTGGACACACCAGAGATGAAATCAGGTGCCTAGGAGGAGAAATCATCCCCTGTTGACCGATCACATCCGCCGTGAGCCCATAGTCTTGATCAGATAAACGGAACAATCCGTAGTCAAATCAGTGTTTGAAAAACGGCCTAACAATGACTATGAAACACATCAGACAGCTAGCATTTGATAGTAACCTCTTTAAACTCTTTTTCAGAGATCGATTTCACTGGAAAATTTCATAGAAATTACTTAAAATCTTTTCCATAACAGAACGAATTCATTGGAAACACTTTCAAAATATTTTCTGGAACTACAAAAATGTAGTTTATTATATAAACAGCGCATTGATGAAAAGTTTTACCGTCTAAAATCTCGGTGATAACCTGCATATCACCCGAAAAAATATAAGATTTATTTCTTATCATTTAATTTTATATTACAACAACAAAATTATATTCATTAGACTTTACTTGTTGTTCAGGTACGTGATCTAAAAATCACCTCAATTCTTAAAAGGTGTTTTAACCAATGAGAATCGGCGCTAGGTAATCACGTGAAATAAAATTAAAGGATATAAAAATCAAAGCATTCTCAAGTATATTAATTCTAACGTCTCCTGGTATATTTAAATTCATGGCGTATACTATGGAAGATTAAATCATGCGTTGGTAAACTATTCATATGTTGACTGATTTGTTTCATACATTTCGTACTAGATTGAGCGTGGGTAACCCCTTTACTTGTTTCGACTACGGGCTCACGGTGGGTGTGACCGGTCAGCAGAGGATGCTTACTCCTCCATGGCACCTGATCCTGCCTTTCCTTGTCGGAGGTCCGTGTTGCCCTACACTCGATTTTGTATATGTATTATTGGAATATGATTACGTTTAACACATTGTTTACTTCGTCATTTTGTATATGGGTCACATTGGCACTGGTAGAGAGTGCCATCTCTGCAGATACTCTGCTACCTTAAGGAGAGATAGCAAACCAGATAAATATAGATACTCTACTACTTTAAGCAGAGAAAAGACACCAGAGAAATATGGATACTCTACTGTCTTAAGGAGGGATAGAACACCAGAGGAATATGGATATTCTACTACCTTAAGGTGGATAACACACCAGAGAAATATGGAAACTCTACTGATTTAAGGAGGGATAGAACACCAGAGGAATATGGATACACTACAACCTTATGGAGGGATAACGCATCTGAGATGCACACCAGAGGATTATGGATACTTTAAGGAGGGATAAGACACCAGAGAGATCTAGATACTAGCACTCTGATACACAAGTAATAATATTTAAAATTTGCTTTATTTATTCCAAAAATAAATTGCAGTTTTATTAGACAGCAATCTGAAAGTGATGGGGTGAACCTGTTATCTGCAGAATAATCGTTAACTAACTAAGCTACCCAGCTAGGCAAATGGAATATTGCTGATCTGGAAAGAAGCTCATCGAGTGTATTCAAATAATACTCATAGCAACCACCGGGATTAGAATGGAGTAACATTGGGATGTAGGCATTAATAACAAATGTGTTTGATGATTTTATAAACATATATAAATATTGTCGTAAATGTAAACAAAGTTATAAAGAAACTGTGTGTGGAAATAATTAGTTGAAAATAAAACACTGGGATGACAGACACTTAGTCAGTTTCAAAAAGAATAGTAAACTCAAAAGATTCCTATACCTTTATACTTTCCAACAAGATGATTCTCAAAGAAATGTTGAATTCATATCAGCCAAATCTACATATCAAATTATCGGCACAAGAGGAAATTGTTTGAATTTTGAGGTCACAAGGTCAAAGGGCAATCTTTTCTTATGCAAAGAGAAGTTCGACCTACAATTCTAAGATCAACATCTTTGGGTAAATATATATACCAGGTTTGATGACTATTTCAGAGTATTGAGCAGACAATATCTTATATCAGGGGGTAATTTGAACCTGACCTTTGACCTTGTGACCTCAAAATTCAAACAATTTCTTCTTGTGCCGATAATTTGATATGTAGATTTGGCTGATATGAATTCAACATTTCTTGTCGCCGAGTAACCAGCCTATATCATTAGTACACACGCTGTATTTACACTCTTGAAATGGTTCAATAAAATACTGAACGTACCGAACACTTTTCGATTCTAAGTACGGGCTGATAGTGACACCTCAGTATATCTCCGCTACTAACACTTGATGATCATGCATGATGTAAATAATCTCCCGTGGTTAAAGTTTACCAGAGATCCTAATAACCATACACTTTTCTGAATGGAGGCGCATGCCACCTCTTCTTCATTTCATTTAGAGCTGTGATGTCCCGATTCTTCTCTACGGACTGGTCACGGTAGCACAGTGGTTAGAGTGTTCGCTTCACAACCGGGAGGTCGTGAGTTCGAGCCCTGCTTGTGCCATGGCCACGTCAAACCTAAAACGTAAACATAAGAAGTGATAGCTCCTTCGCCAAATGATCGACATTTAGGCGCGAGAATATGACCACACAACGCAGGTCCCTATCACGGCAGGCATAGAATAACTAATGAAACCTCACTGCTGCGGCCCTGAGCGCTAAGCATAGGTCTTTATTTGTGGTACTTCACCTACAACTGGTGACGTCTCAATTAGAGTAAAAATGTCTCGACGAGACATAATCAATAAAATCCTTCTCTAGGATGTCAGCATCTTTCTAGTTCTTTGTCAGTGAGGAGCCGTGTGCCTGCTGCAATACACTATGGGAGATCGTTGATGTTGTATGGGTTCGACAATCACGTTTTAAGTCGGCATTTTGCCAATATAACCTGCTTTTTGGTCATATAATGTCTGAAGTGTTTCATCACAGTTATGTCCTTCTTTATATACTGCTTTTGACTGCAGATTAACCTGACCAAAATAAAGGAATCGCGACGAGCACATTCTGACGACAGGAGATACTTACTCCTCCGAAACACCTGATCCCATCTCCTGTATATCCAGGGGGTTATTCCATTTAGGACTTATGAAATTGATCACTGTTCGTGATCTTCAACTAATTATACAAGCACGGAGCAGTAGTTCTGTATCTCCATCTCAGGGTGTTTCTTTATACACCATCTTCAGGATAAGCCATTGCGAATTTTCTGGAATGTTTTTAAAGATACATGTTTGGTCCATGTTTTGTGGTATTTGGTTTTGTGTAACACTGAACTGTGTTTCATATGACCAACGGATCAAAAACCATGTTGTTCATCGCACAAGATACAGTATCCATCAAAGTGACCCATAACTGCGATGTGAACTACATGGTACTGGAGACAATGGATGTAACAGGAACTCGCCGGTAGTTTGAAGATTTGTGCTTGGATTGCTCCGTTTGGTGTTTACTTTATCAAGACAATAGGCTTACTGCGGATGTGATCAGTCGACAGGGAATGCTTACTCCTCCTAGGCACCTGATCCCACCCCTCGTATATCCAGGGGTCCGTGTTTGTCCAACTCTTGTTTTGTATTTTGTTTGGGACTTACGACATTGATCGCTGTTCGTTATCTTCACCTTTTCATAGAAATAAAGCTTGATCTCTCATTTGTTTAGTAACGTACCTCGGCTAATCGAGTTCAGTATCTTCAGCTTTTTCATACAAGCAAGAAACAGTGAAGAAGTGTGTTCTTCAAGTAAAACTGGGTTCTGTGTCTAAAGAAGTCCTGTATTCACACTTAGGGTGGCTGTTTGCACTCCATCTTCAGGAAAAGCCCTAGGGTGAACTTTGTTGAAAACATGTACCTACAAAGAATCTTTTTGGTACCCTGGTCTAGTGTAATAATGAACTGTCTTACATGACTGATGGATCAAAACCGATGTTGTTCATAGCACGTCAAAATGATCCATAACTACACTGTGAACTACATGCTCCTTGAGGTAATGAATGTAACGAGAACTTGTAGGTAGTTTGAAGGTTGGTGTTTAGATAGAAACAAAGTTTGATCTCTCTCATCTTACTTCGTCTAATCGAGTAGCGTAAGAAATCTACTGATGTTACAGTCTGCTTTAAGATGAAAGCTAGATTTTCATCAAATCCTGTAGTTTAAAAGTCGAAAGCTAGATTTGCATTCAAATCTGTAGTTTGAAGGTCGACAGTTTCCTTAAGTCATTTGATAATGCCTCTTACATGAATGATGATTTAGTATATGGTTGGGTTGCAGTAGGTCTAAAAACCCGAAGATCTTCCTACGTGCAAAAAGACTGAATTGTTGGTTGAAGATAAATACAATGGTAATTTGTTACATTACTGTATGGGTAACCATCCATTGAGTTAAGGATCACAACACAATTTGTAATGAGTCCTGCTTCCTCCTTATAACATAGGACCAGAATCGCTTTGGGTTCCTTTGTAGGTCCTGGCTAACCATATTTTATATATGTAATGTGGGCTTCTCTCTCTTCTTCTCTCTCTCTCTCTCTCTCCTCTCTCTCTCTCTCTCTCTCTCTTCTCTCCTCTCTCTTCTCTCTCTCTCTCTCTTCTCTCTCTCTCTCTCTCTCTCTCTCTCCTCAGCTTAGAAACCTGCTCCTTTGAATCTTATTTGCTTCTTTGAATGATACATTTTTATTCAAATCTTATTTACCACTGAAAGATTATGTGTGTAGCAACTTCAAACAATTTATCATAAGCAAGACATTTTTAAAATAAAAAAAGCTTGGGTACATGTATTCATAACATCCATCTCAATAAGTAACTGAAATATTTTAAAGAATTAAGCATCACAATTCTGAATTTCATAGTATATAATTTGATCGAAGTATTTAAGCAAAACAGAAGAAAAACTTCTAGATATGATCTAAAATCAGCAAGTAACCATATTTTCCCCGCCTCACACATTTTGTGAAATAATAGATATGGCGAATTTTACTTCGACGATTTGTAAACCATCGCCAATTTTCAAGGGCCTGAAACTTACCACTATGCAGTGCCAAATTAGGTCCTATTCAAAGAGTATGGCACAATTTGAATAAAGCTTGGGTAAATAGTTACTAAAGCAAAATGCCTTGCAACCATTTCCCTCCACCTCTGATGAAAATGAATTATCAGATCATGCAATTCTGTCCTCCATTAACCTCCCAATGTCTATTTCCCTGAACGTTTCTGAATCAATGATTTCATACTTCGCATTTTTATAGGCAACAACATTTTTTAATCGGCTTTCTTTTACGTGTTCAAATATTTTCTGCACTACTAAAGGTATGCGCTCAACACCCGCACGCTCTGCAAGTTCAGAATTGTAATCCCATTGCCTGGGACCCAAGACATGGGCATTTCGTACCGGTTGCCTTTCGGACAACCTTTTCTGGAAGTCCTGCTCCGTATCTAAAAGCATGTCTTCTTTTGATGGTAGTTTGAATTTTCCCGACAAGGAAGATAGAAAGAATTGAACCTGAACATCAAACTGGGGAAACGGACAGATTCCCGTGGGCATCCCAACAAAAGCCATGGTTGGATGATCAATG
>CAJDSM010000088.1:33862-49954 GCA_903981925.1 Ostrea lurida
TAGTATATAATATATATATATAGTACTAGTATATATAGATATATATAACTAGACTATTGATATTATGATATAATATAATATATATTTATATATATATATATACTGATTATCTCATACTACTAATATAGTGTCATGATATATTGTCACTAAATATAGTTATATATATAATCATATATATATAATTTATCATAAGTATATAAATATATATATGATAATAAATCCATATATACTAATATATATATTATAATAAAGACATTAAATCTCTAACTCCACATGATACATAAAGGTGTAAGGCACAATCTTGAATATGTAACTTGTTTTGTAACTCAGTGGACCACACGTATTTATTTGGAACGGTGTGGACCTTTAGGTAGCTCAGATATATTTTTTTTAGTGACTACAGGGTGAATGGTAATACTTGTTTTTAGTACAAATCTGAAGGGTCTAAGACAGTGATGCCTTTGTCTGATTATGTATAATAATTTTAATTTTTCTAAAGTGTGTTCTACTAGAAATTGAAATAGAAATACTCATAACTAAATAGCTGACGTAACCTTGTCATCGAGCTGGACACTCGTATAAACTTTTTGCACTCTGAAAGATTTGGGATTTTATATCTGGGATTATTTTTCTTGTGCTTGTACTGGATATTACACATTCACTTGGAGAAATTTTGTGCAAATTTTGGATTTAATAATTAACCGACCGGAAAAAACATTGTAAGTTATAATTTTTTTAAAAAGTATTAAGAGTTGATTTATTTTTTTTTTTATTTTATTGGTGGCAATTGTAAATAATTAGTAAAATTTTAAATAGTTTTGTTGTGATTCTGCTTGTTGTATTTCAATAAAGGTAATTACTTCTGACCTAGATTTATAAATCCGCTACAAACTATATTATGATTAAATGTTACAATAATTTAAGCAAAACTTACGAGATTGATCACTGTTAGTTATCTGTTGCCTTCTACATGCAGAAATTGTTGAAACAAACCATGTTCCTCACCAAGAAGTAACTTTATATGTACGTTTATGATTATTTTTCAATTGCAATTTTACTTGATTAAGGCATGAAGTATATTTATTATTTTCCCCCAACAAATAAATCTTCCCATTGAAAGTGGAACGTCATAAATGAATGTAGCATTTATTACAAAAGTTGTTGTTCATGTCACTTAGATAATCGAGGATGAATACCACTTTGGTACTGAAATGTATAGCGAATTGGGAAGGAAGTAATATCGAGAATGTAATTATTGGGAAGAACCTTATAATACGAGTATTGAAGTGTAAACATTTTCAAAGACGTAGTAACTTTAGGGAAATGTTTTACTGACTTCCCGTGTTTTTAATTTACGAAGCAATACAGTATTCTTTTACAGCGTTATCTGTCTACATAATCACCAAATTTTAACATGTATGTACCATGTCATATAATTGTTCATTCTGTAAATTTAATTGTAATACTGTATGACATAAGACGTAACCTTGAGTATATGAATATCTATTCAGTTGCTCTTAAATTATAAGTACTGAACTAAGTATAATGTCTTGTCTTTCTCTCTCTTCTTAATTCGATCACGTTACTTCAAGTATTTTAGGAGAGAGGATGGAAGATTTAAATTTTTATCTATAAAATTTTATATTACAGGACTAATATATCCAAAGGAAGCGATCAGGCTTTTCCGAAGTTTCCATTCAAACTTCCCTGCCTTCTTTTGTAAAGAACCAGGATGTATTAGAATATCTTGCAGAGTTATGCAGATCTATCATCTTTAACAGATATATCAGTAATTAACTTTGCACGATTAATGTTTTGATAGGACTTTCCCATATTAAACGAAAATTTGAATAGTCACAAACGTTATTGCAAACATGGATAAATATTAAAAGCAAGTCTATGCTTTAAGAATGATTTGAATACCTGTTTACCGTATGTGATGTGATTGTTCCCTTGGATTTTGGAATAATTAAAGTCAAAGACATTGTGGGAGGTAATTTATTTCTCTTTGAGTATATAGATAAATTGAAAAGCATGTTTTAAGGAACTTTGTGTATTTGTCTTATTACGACCTAGCTAAGCAATGAAAAACATATCAATCATAATGCATTCCATTTAAATGTTCTTTTAAGCTCAGTGGTGTTCATATTTCGAATGTACAATGATATAAATAAAAATGGCGAAGTAACAAAGTATCAAACGTAATCATAGTCCCAAAAACACATACAAAATCGAGTTGTAGAGCAACACGACCTTCGAAAAAAGCGAAGGCAGGATTAGGTGTCATGGAGGAGTAAGCATCCTCTGATGACCGTCACACCCGCTGTGAGCCTGTAGTCGAATCAAAGTAAACGGGGTTACCCTTATGATATAGTTTCCATACCATCAAAATTCTGCACACCTGGTTACAGTTAGATAAAGTATTCAATATGACAGTTAAACAAGATGGGTGACCAAAGTTTCAGTGCAGGTCTGCATAGAGACAGGGAATTATGGGATGTGTCATATTGTGTATGTCACAGATACGGGACAAGTTCACCACTCAGGAGTTTGATGCTGTCGTAGTCTGCAGTGGGTGAGTCCATAAATAACATTTTATTGCTGATAGTGGAAAAAAGATTTACATTTCTTATGTTTCTTCTGTTTGATATTTTTAGAATTAGAAATTGTATTGGAACCAATTACTTCAGCCGCAGAACGGGCGTAAATTTTTATAAATCTAGCATTTTTATTTTCACGACTGGAATTTCAAAAGAATGAATCAGAATGTAATTGTGTAATTTTTGAAATATTTGAGGATATGAGCTTGAACGCTGCCATCGGCGGGAGAGTTGCAGATGCAACATGTCCTTATGGATTTTAAAAAAATGAATTTATGATCATCATTTGTTATTTTTACCTTTTCTTAAGTACGTGTATACTTGAAATCAAAATTGTAATTAATTCTGGTAGATTGGAAATAGAATTTTCTTTCAGGTTTGGCCTTTGTTCCATGGAAACGTTTGAGTTAATTGGGGTGGTTTCTTTGCCAATGATTTTATTCAGAATACGCACTACAATGTTATATACATGCCCTTTTTTAGTATATACAATATTTCAGTCACCTGTCCTCCTTTGTATCCCACAATTCCCGGTATGGAAGACTTCCAAGGTCAGGTGATCACAGTCATGACTACCGGAGCCCAGAGATGTTTCGAGACAAAAGGGTTGTATGTCTAGAGGGCCGCTCATCGGGGCAAGATATTGCTCTGGAAATTTCAAGCAGATTCAGTGGTAAGGTTGTTCTTTCTGCGAATGGGGATTCGTTTAGTCTGACATTTGAATATATAATGCATGTTTACGTTTGATGGAGAGAAGCAGCTTTGGTTGCTTCCGTAAGACCTGTAGAATGTAACGTTCGCGTAGCGTCGAACACGGATTGAACGAAACTATAGAATGAAATTGCACAAAAAAAACCACAGTAATAAAAAGACTGCAATTTCCTAAGATTTACCTTTTAACCTTGAATGGCGAGTAACAAAAGTATCAAACGTAGTCATAGTCCCAAAAACACATGTAAAATCGAGTGTAGCAACACGGACCTTCGACAAAAGCGAAGGCAGGATCAGGTGCCATGGAGGGAGTAGCATCCTCTCTGACCGTCCAGGCACCCGCCGGAGCCCGTGTCAGACCGCAAAAGTAAACGCGTAAGTACCGGGTTACCCGTCGCGTCAATTCTAGTACGAAAAAGACGAAGTCTACAAAGGGTATGAAACAAATCAGTCACACATATGACTTAGTGATAATTAATAATCGCAAACAAAGGTCATTATAAGCGACCGTAGAATTTGCGAAATGATGACTTAAAACTAGATTCGTTATAACCCTGCAAACATCAACTTTTTGGTTAGTAGTTGGCCTCGCTTTAAACAATCATCGTACGCATGGCATGCCTTTGCGTATCGAATCAACTGAGAGACATACACACCATAATATCAGGCGATAGTGGTACATTATACATAGAAATGGAAAGTTGACGATTGCAAAGTCAAAGTCATCAAACGTTTATCATTTAATGTAGTTGTCACTCTGCCATTAGAGTCAATATTAGTAAAATTCAAATATGAAGCACATCTGTCAGATTCTTGTGGTGTCGATGTTTTTGTTTTCAAAAACAAACGATTAAACAACAATAATACATCCCGTTTGCAAGCTAAAAGACTACTAGATAAATAAATAAAATTAACGCAAGAATGAAATTTGCAACGGTGAGCGCTTTACTGTCATATATTTTTTTTACTGGAAACTCATGAACTCGTTCATCTACTAAGTCGTTCATATATATCAAGGCCTATTTTCTTTATCAATTGTTAGATAAAAATGGCAAAAAAAGAATTATATATTGGGTTTGAACAAATTAGTGTTGGATCACACATTACATGCCAGAGCTGCATATTGTTACAATAGGGTTTACTGGAATAACCGATGAAGTAACTAACAAAAAAAACACCCAAGATGGCAGCGCCCTTCATGGGGCTCGAAAGTTTCCTTTAACGTATGTAGAGATGATTTCTTTTCTGTTGCTAAATTTTGACAGTTTTTTCTTTACACACGTGTTACCTTTAAAGCCTAGCTTCGCGAGCGGGCATTCGGCCCACCGAGCTTCGCTCGGTATATGACAAGAGGTGGAAATTGTCGAAGTCAACGACACAATATGACAGTTATTAAGCTTGTCTTTAACTGTTTTCTGGAAATATCGCTTTAATCATTTTTGATTGCTGCTGAGAATGCACCAGGACCTCCTGTATTAAACTTCAAAATGTTCAATCATTAATATTATTTATTGTCTTGTAGTATATAGCAGAGGGGAGGAAATCTGTGACCCCTACATTACTAATCAAGTGCTCTAACCACTGAGCTACCAAGTAGATACATGTATCATCGGTCCCTATAACCCTAATTACTACATTCCTCTGCATTTGAATGTGTCTTCACCCTCGAAGACACACAACCAATGTTCCTTTTCTCTCGTGTTAGGATGGTCAAAGTCACCAAATGTAATATCTCTGGCTGGATCGACAATCGAACCCGGTACCACTGTATTACTAGTCAGGTGCTCTTACCACTGTTCTACCCAGACCAATATCTACGGTCTGTATAGCACTAACTACCACGAGGGTAGGCCTACATGTCTTATAATGTTTTGGATGAAGATCTTCTTTTGCATGAAAAGACGAGAAGGACGATTGACAAAGCATTTAGAAATTTTCAATATACAGTAATTTAAGAATAGTTTTGTTTGTTTAAGGTTTACTTAAGCCAACAACAACCCCTCTACAGACCTGTCTCCCAGACAACGTGGAACAGAAACCAGGAATTAAAGATTAGGACTCATTCTGTCACTTTACAACGGAGACAAGACGGACATAGACGTTCTATCGCTTTGTACCGGATATCGTTATAACTTCCCGTTCCTGTCTGAAGACTGTCAGGTTCAGATTTCTGATGAGAGAATACTCCTCTGTCAAACATTTGATTCACATTGAATTAAACAAACAAAACTATTCTTAAATTACTGTATATTGAAAATGTCTAAATGCTTTGTCAATCGTCCTTCTCGTCTTTTCATGCAAAAGAAGATCTTCATCCAAAACATTATAAAGACATGTAGGCCTACCCTCGTGGTAGTTAGTGCTATACAGACCGTAGATATTGGTCTGGGTAGAACAGTGGTAAGAGCACCTGACTAGTAATACAGTGGTACCGGGTTCGATTGTCGATCCAGCCAGAGATATTACATTTGGTGACTTTGACCATCCTAACACGGACGAAAAGGAACATTGGTTGTGTGTCTTCGAGGGTGAAGACACATTCAAATGCAGAGGAATGTAGTAATTAGGGTTATAGGGACCGTAGATACATGTATCTACTTGGGTAGCTCAGTGGTTAGAGCACTTGATTAGTAATGTAGGGGTCACAGATTTCCTCCCCTCTGCTATATACTACAAGACAATAAATAGATATTAATGATTGAACATTTGAAGTTTAATACAGGAGGTCCTGGTGCATTCTCAGCAGCAATCAAAAATGATTAAAGCGATAATTTCCAGAAAACAGTTAAAGACAAGCTTAATAACTGTCATATTGTGTCGTTGACTTTCGACAATTTCCACCTCTTTGTCATATTACCGAGCGAAGCTCGGGTGGGCCGAATGCCCGCTCGCGAAGCTAGGCTTTAAAGGTAACACGTGTGTAAAGAAAAAACGTCAAATTTAGCAACAGAAAAGAAATCATCTCTACATACGTTAAAGGAAACTTTCGAGCCCCATGAAGGGCGCTGCCATCTTGGGGTGTTTTTTTTTGTTAGTTACTTCATCGGTTATTCCAGTAAACCCATTTGTAACAAATATGCAGCTCTGGCATGTAATGTGTGATCCAAACACTAATTTGTTCAAACCCAATGATATAAATTCTTTTTATTGCCATTTTTATCTAACAATTGATAAAGAAAACTAGGCCTTGATATATATGAACGACTTAGTAGATGAACGAGTTCATGAGTTCCAGTAAAAAAAATATATGACAGTAAAGCGCTCACCGTTTTGCAAATTTCATTTTCTTGGTTAATTTTATTTTATCTAGTAGTCTTTTAGCTTGCAAACGGGATGTATTATTGTTGTTTTTAATCGTTTGTTTTTGAAAACAAAAACATCGACACCACAAGGAATCTGGACAGATTGTTGCTTCATATTGATATTTTACTTAATATTGACTCTAATGGCAGAGTGACAACTACATTAAATGATAAACGTTGATGACTCTTGACTTTGCAATCGTCAACTTTCCATTTCTATGTAGTAATGTACCACTATCGCCTGAATTATGGTGTGTATGTCTCTCAGTTGATTCGATACGCAAAGGCATGCCATGCGTACGATGATTGTTTAAAGCGAGGCCAACTACTAACCAAAAAGTTGATGTTGCAGGGTTATAACGAATCTATTTAAGTCATCATTTCGCAAATTCTACGGTCGCTATAATGACCTTGTTTGCGATTATTAATTATCACTAAGTCATATGTTGACTGATTTGTTTCATACCCTTGTAGACTGTCGTATATATTCGTACTGATTGACCGCGGTAACCCCAACGGCCATCCCTACAAATTGAACCGCCGTTACTCGACCCTTTATAAGTCTTGCGCTCCTCGGACATACGGGCTCTCTCGGCGGGGATCTATCAATCCAAAGCACCATGTGACCGGTCAGAGAGGATGCTACTCCCTCCATGGCAACCTGATCCTGACCTTTCGCTTTTGTCGAAAGGGTCCCTCGTGTTGCCTACACTGATTTTACATGTGTTTTTGGACTATGACTACGTTTGATACTTTGTTACTTCGCCATTCAAAGGTTAAAAGGTAAATCTTAGGAAAGTTGCAGTCTTTTTATTACTGTGGTTTTTTTGTGCAATTTCATTCTATAGTTTCGTTCAATCCGTTGTTCGACGCTACGCGAAACGTTACATTCTACAGGGTCTTACGGAAGCAACCAAGCTGCTTCTCTCCATCAAACGTAAACATGCATTATATATTCAATGTCAAGACTAAACGAATCCCCATTCGCAGAAAAGAAACACCTTACCACTGAATTCTGTCTTGAAATTTCCAGAGCAATATCTTGCCCCGATGAGGCGGCCCCTAGACATACAACCCTTTTGTCTCTGAACATCTCTGGGCTCCGGTAGTCATGACTGTGGATCACCTGACCTTGGAAGTCTTCCATACCGGGAATTGTGGGATACAAAGGGAGGGACAGGTGACTGAAATATTGTATATACTAAAAAGGGCATGTATAGACATTGTAGTGCTATTCTGAATAAAAATCATTGGCAAAGAAACACCCCCAATTAACTCAAACGTTTCCATGGGAACAAAAGGCCAAACCTGAAAGAAATTCTATTTCCAATCTACCAGATAATTTACAATTTTGATTTCAAGTATACACGTACTTAAGAAAAGGTAAAAATAACAAATGATGATCATAAATTTCATTTTTTAAAATCCATAAGGACATGTGCACTGCAACTCTTCCCGCCGATGTGCAGCGTTCAAGCTCATATCCTCAAATATTTTCAAAAATTTCATACAATTACATTCTGATTTCATTTCTTTTGAAATTTCCAGTCGTGAAAATAAAAATGCTAGATTTATAAAGATTTTTACGCCCGTTCTGCGGATGAAGTAATGGTTGTCACTACAATTTCTAATTCTAAAGATATCAAACAGAGAAACATAAGAAATGTAAATCTTTTTTCCACTATCAGCAATAAATTGTTATTTATGGACTCACCCACTGCAGACTACGACAGCATCAAACTCCTGAGTGTGAACTTGTCCCGTATCTGTGACATCACAATATGACACATCCCATAATTCCCTGTCTCCTATGCAGGACCTGCACTGAACTTTGGTCACCATCTTGTTTAACTGTCATATTGAATACTTTATCTAACTGTAACCAGGGTGTGCAGAATTATGATGTATGGAAACTATATCATAAGGGGTAACCCCGTTTACTTTGATTCGACTACAGGCTCACGGCGGGGGTGACCGGTCAGCAGAGGATGCTTACTCCTCCATGACACCTAATCCTGCCTTCGCTTTTGTCGAAGGTCCGTGTTGCTCTACACTCGATTTTGTATGTGTTTTTGGGACTATGATTACGTTTGATACTTTGTTACTTCGCCATTTTATATTTATATCATTGTAACATTCGAAATATGATACACCATGAGCTTAAAAGAACATTTAAATGGATGCATTGATTGATATGTTTTCATTGCTTAGCTAGGTCGTAATAAGTACAAATACAAAGTTCCTTAAAACATGCTTTTCAATTTTCTATACTACTCAAAAGATGAAATAAATTACCCTCCCTACAATGTCTTTGACTTAATTATTCAAAATTCCAAGGGAACCAATCACATCACATACGGTAAACGGTATTCAAATCATTCTTAAAGCATAGACTTGCTTTTAATATTTATCCATGTTGCAAAACGTTTGTGCTATATCAAATTTCGTTAATGGGAAAGTCCTATCAAAAATTAAATCGTGCAAAGTTAATTACCTTGATATATCTGTAAAGATGATAGTGATCTGCATAACTCTGCAAGTATTCTAATACATCCTGGTGCTTTACAAAAGAAGGCAGGGAAGTTTTGAATGGAAACTTCGGAAAGGCCATCGCTTCCTTTGGTATATTAGTCCTGTAATATAAAATTCATTTAGATAAAAATTTAAATCTTCCATCCTCTCTCCTAAATACTTGTATTACGTTAGTACTTCAATTTAAGAGAGAATAGAATATCTATACTTCAAGGTTTACGTCTTATGTCATACATGTATACAATTAAATTACAGATGAACAATAGTATGACATGGTACATACATGTAAATTTGGTGATTATGTAGACAGATAACGCTGTAAAAGAATATTGCTTCGTAAATTAAAAACACAGTAAAGACATTTCCCTAAATTACACGACTCTTTGAAAATGTTTACACTTAATACTCGTATAAGGTCTTCCGCAATAATACATCTCGATATACTTCCTTCCCAATTCGCTATACATTTCAGTACAAAGTGGTATTCATCCTCGATATCTAAGTGACATGAACAACAACTTTTGTATAATGCTACATTCATTTATGACGTCCACTTTCAATGGAGAGATTATTTGGGGGGAAATAATAAATATACTTCATGCCTTAATCAAGTAAAATTGCAATGAAAAATAATCATAAACGTACATATAAAGTTTACTTCTTGGTGAGGAAATGGTTTGTTCAACAATGTTCTGCATGTAAAGGCAAAGATAACGAACAGTGATCAATCTCGTAAGTTTGCTTAATTATTGAACATTTCATATATAGTTTGTTACGATTAATAAAATCTAGGTCAGAAATTTACCTTTATGAAATAACAAGCAGAATTCAACAACAAAGACTATTTAAAATTTTACTAATTTATTTACAATTGCACAATAAAATAAAAAAAAAATAACAACTCTCTAATACTTTTAAAAAAATATAACTTACAATGTTTTTCCGGTCGGTTAATTATTAAATCCAAATTTGCACAAAATTTCTCCAGTGAATGGTAATATCCAGTACAGCACAAAAAAATAATCCCAGTATAAATCCCAAAATCTTTCAGAGTGCAAAAATTACGAGTGTCACTGATTCGTCAAGTCACTGTCTTATATATATTCATTCACAATTTCTAGAACACACTAGAAAATATAAAATATTATCATAATCAGACAAAGCAACTCTAGATCCTTCAGTTTTACAAAACAAGTATACAAGTATTACATCACCCGTGTCACTAAAAAAAATCAATACTGGCTATCCAAGGTCACACGCGTTCCAAAAAGTACGGGTCACCGAGTACAAAACAAGTTACATCAAATGTGTCCTACACCTATATCATATAGTGTTGTTAATATATATATATATTATATATATATATATATATATATATATTATATATATATATATATATATATATATATATTAATATATATATATATATATATATATATTTATATATATATTATATATATATATATACACCTATATCATATAGTTAGATATATATATATATATATATATATATATATATTATATATATATATATATATATATATATATATTTATATATATATATATAATAATATATATATATATATATATACGGGTAGCTTAAATACATTTTTTCAGCGGCGCTCACATAATGATTTATAACATGTTTTCAAAATACAATTTTCACTTTACTGTAATTTAAATCAAAATTTTAAATTACGAACCAGCGAATATATTTCATGGGCTACCTGTTCCAAAGTACACCATAACATTATTTGTATTTTGCCCTGACACCCAATATAGACTTAAATTATTCCAAATGCACTTTTTCAACGTCTTTCGCTGTGTGACTATTCCAAACTCCGCTGTAGTAGGCCTCCGTCGGTCAGAGTTGACCATGGAAAGTACTTCTTAGTTTCTGGGCTGGCTCGCTGCTCGGCTAGAGTAGCGTCTCATGTGGCTGTAGAGACCAATGCGTGAGTGACAGTCTCTCCGCAGAGGTCGCATCTGTGGGTGGTTGCTGGTCAGTCGGAGATGTGGTCCTCCTTCCTGCGTGCCCGCTTGTCCTCGGCTTGGTGCACCAGCTTCTTTTCTCCTGACTTCAGATGTTGTTTCAGGATGTTCCTCACCTCCCACGGTCATCTGCATGCCCCTCCCAAGTCTCTGGGCAATGTCGAGAGCTTTCATGTCTCTCTTACAGACGTCTCTGAAGTGCAGGTGTGGGCGGCCTGCACTCCTTCCTTCCTATTAGCAGCTCTCCATAGAGGATGTCTTTAGGAATGCGGCCATCCTCCATGCGCGCACGTGGCCCAGCCAGCTAATCTGCGTTGCCTAAGGAGGGCGTACATGCTGGGAAAACCAGTGGAGACAATACCTCGGTGTTGGGTACTCTGTCTTCCCACTTTATGCCCAGGATGCGACGTACATTTCTCAAGTGGAAGGTGTTGAGTCTTCTTTCCTGTCTGGCATATGTGGTTCATGCCTTGCTCCCATACAACAGTGTACTGATCACGCAGGCATTGCACACTGACATCCTGGTCTTCACTGTCAGCTTGGAGTTTGTCCACACTATGGTCGTGAGGCGTGCGAGTGTTGTTGCTGCCTTCCCAATCCTCTTGTTCACCTCAATGTCCAAGGAGAGGTTGTCGGTGATGGTGGAGCCAAGGTACGTAAAGTGATGGACGACTTCAAGTTCGTAGTTGTCAATGGTTATCACAGGTGAGCTGTTGTGTCCTGTCCCAGAACGTTGGTCGCTTCAAACTGAGGTCAGTCCAAAAGCTTTGCAGGCCTGGGAGAACTTGTCCATCAGTGACTGCAGTTCCTGTTCTGTGTGGTTGACAACTGCGGCTTCGTCAGCAAACAGCATGTCCTGATGAGGGCTTCACGAACCTTGGTCTTCGCTCGAGCGGGTGATGTTGAAGAGCATGTCATCTGTTTTGGTTCGTAAGTAGATTCTTCTGTTGCTGTACCAAAAAACCAAAAACAAAAAAACCACCACACATCTAGGCGATAACAGCAATTTAACAGACCGGTATAGGTTCATACCAAGACTAATAGAAGCGACGACATTCATCTGTCATCTAATGGAAGTTGAAATTCTATGTGAAACGGGGGGGGGGATAAAAATTGATGTTGGGGAAATATGGTTTGATATTAAAACAGTCAATCTTTTACCAGATTTCATTTCAAGACAATTGTCTGAAATTCAAAAGGTCATATTTACCCTGAAGTCGGTCAAAAACTTCTTGTTTAGACATTTAAAATGAAATAATGAAAACACCTCAATTATATGAACCTTTTTTCTTTCAAACTATTCAATATTGTTTCAACATCAAGAATCTCTACTTCAGAAGAATTGTTAAATGTTTAAATCGAACATTAAACATAATATTTCTCTTTGTTCCTCCATGTACATAGGATAAGTACTTTGATGTTCGAGTCTTTTAATGCACGGATCTATATTATTTCATGTGACGTCATGAAGTTTATAATTGAGGCCTTTAAAAGAGCTTTATTTTGCATCCTTCAATGAACGCGGGAAAATATTTGTATTTCCAAACACTACTTTTTTTTTCTCTAACTAGGTTGCAGCTTTAATTAAAACTAAAACATTTGTGGTAACACGTGCACTATGAGAAGAACGAGGAAAGTCGTGGAAAGAGCTAGAAACACTATAGTATAGTCAATCTAGCAAATCACCTCAAAACAAGCTTGACGGAAATGAATGATCAAGAGCGTGATTAACCCCGTTTTACTTTGTTTCGACTAGCTACGGGCTCACAGCGAGATTGTGACCGGTCAGCAGAGGATGCTTACTCCTCAATTGCACCTGATCCTGCCATCGCTTTTATCGGAGTCCGTGTTGCCTACACTCGATTTTGTATATTTGTTTTGGGAACTATGATTACGTTTAAACACATTGTTTACTTCACCAATTTATATACAAAAAAAATCGGATCATGGGAAATATTAATCACATATTGAAGCTTGTCTTTAAATATGTATATTTAACACAGCTAACTGTTACGTTCAATATGCTTTTCCCGGAATTTACCGGGTGAGCATAAGCGAACCTCTCAAATACCACTACCGAGAAACTTCCTCTTGGGAAAAAATCAGCAATTGTGTGAGATCATGAAAAATGTTCTCTGTAGAAATATGGCTTTATCAAGTCATTTAATAAAAAATTGTCACTTATTTCAATTATATTTTTCATTGTATTTCTTAATTTCTATTGGCCGAAACAACATCACATGACTTGTTATAAACAATGAATATGACAGTGTTTCCTAAGATAGAAGTTAATTGACCTGATGTTTTCCTAAGATAGAAGTTAATTGACCTTGATGTTTCCTAAAAATAGCCACACTTTCGTTATTCTTTCAGCTTTCTATTTGTGACTCACAATTTAAGTGCTAGCCTTTCAGCTTTTCCATTTGTGACGTCACAATTAAAGTGTCAAATCAATAATTAGCGTTGCATTATATTATTCTAAATATCTGTGATTAGTCTATTGCAGCAAAATTGTTAAAAATAATAAACAATTATAGCATGTTGATTTCGGTCCATTCATGTTTTATAGCACCAACCACTGAGTACAATATAGACCTCGAACTTCGTTCTCGGTCAATATTGTATCAGGGTTGGTGCTATAAAACCATGAATTGACCTCATCAACATGCTATAATTATTATTTATTTTAGGATATTGTAGCAAGAATATATTATTTTAACTGTCGATGGCAAGAAATCGTACTGATATCCATTCGATTGTGCATGTTCTGTTTGCTCCGTTGGAATCGGCAGGGTTAGCCATCTTGTTACAAACTATTATTATTCATGTGTGTGCGGCACATGTACACGTTAATTTGGCAACAAACCTTATATTAACTTTCTATCTCGATAGATAAGCTCTTAAGTAAATTTTTATTTGGCACAAAAAATAGGCCTATGTAACGCTTGCCATAACATTACCAATCAAAACCTTCAAATGCATGAAATGTATACATGCGGGAGTTTGGCATAGTATATCATATCTAGTGTAGATGTGCTGTTTTACTTTGCTTTTTTGGTTTAATTATCTTTGAAGTCATAGATAAATTTGGTTGTGTGTATTCGATCTGGATTAGCAACTGGGCGACGATCGGAGTTCGATTCCCTCCAGCAAGTAATTTTTATGCCCCCGTGATCGAAGATCGGGGGCATATATTGTTTTTGTCCTGTCTGTCATTCTTGCATCTCTGTCCTTCTGTCATTCTGTCTTGAAACTTTAACCTCGGCTATAACTTTTGATGTTAAGTACTAGGGCTTTGATATTTCACATGTATGTTCCTCATGACAAGACCTTGCCGTGGGTATCAAAATGTTTTGACCTCCTGACCTTGACCTTGAAGTTTGACCTACTTTTCAAAAACTTTAACCTAGCTATAACTTTTGAAATGGAAGTACTAGGGCTTTGATATTTCACATGTATGTTCTATGACAAGACCTTTCCGTGGGTACCAACTATTGTTGCCTCTGACCTTGACTTTGAAGTTTGACCTACTTATCAAAAACTTTAACCATAGCTGATAACTTTTGATGATAAGTACTAGGGCTTTGAATATATCACAAGATGTTTCTTATGACAAGACCTTTCATGGGTACCAAAAGTTTTGACCTCCTGACTTGAAGTTTGACCCTACTTTTCAAAAACATTAACCTTAGCTATAACTTTGAATGGTAAGTACTAGAGCTTTAATATTTCACATGTATTGTTCCTTATGACAAGACCTTTCCGTGGGTACAAAACTTTTTGACCTCCTGTCCTTAATTTTGAACTTAGACCTACTTTTTAAAAACCTTTAACATTAGCCATAACTTTTTGAATTGCAAGAGTTAGGGCATCAGATATTTCACATGTGTATTCCTTATGATGAGTCCTTTTATCTGGTACAAAATATTTGACCTTGACCTTGATTTTTGACCTAAATTTTAAAACTTTAACTTGGCCATAACTTTTGAATGATAAGGGATAAACCTTTCATATTTCACATGCATAATCCTTTATGACAGCCCCTTCCACTGGCATGTGGAATGACGGGGGCATTCGTGTTTCACAAACACATCTTGTTGTTTTGTTGTTGTTTTTTTTTTGGTTTTTTGTTGGGTTTTTTTTTTTTTTTTCCCCTTTCAATCGTAAAGCCAGACTTGCCTAAACACAATGCATACCTTTTCCTGGCATATTTTGTATAGTTATGCCAACCTGTTTGTTATGTGTGCAGTGCTTAAAATGTAATCCGATTTCTGGCTAATAATATATATTTCTTTCTGCTTCATTCACCGAACCATACCGAGAAATCCAGGAGCCGGAAGGAAACGCACTGCACCATAATTGGGGACAACGAAGGGGGTAAGGCGAGTAACTGAGGGGCAGCGGAAATCAGATTGGAGTACCCAAACAGCAGCATGACCTGCAAGTCTTGTCTACGCAGTAGCGGGTGGCAACAGGGTTGAGCCTGTAGGATGCCCAGTTACCCTCTACTTCCAACAACATAAGTATGCAGTTATGGCAACTCATTATTAGGTAATGTTTTTGACTGGCCACTAACATTTTTCTGGTCGGTTGTGTCACTTGCGTGGCCTATGACGGGAAAATTTTCGACTAAAGAAAATGCGCTTGTGCCCTCTAGAGACTGGGGTGATTGATAATTAGCTAGGGCTGTTATACAACTAAAGACCTCGCCCTGGAAAGCCACCAGTTGTTGCTAGGGACTTGTGGATCTTCAATTTATAAAAATTATTGCGTCCAAAAAACAAAAAAAACACACAAAAAATTAAGTCTAAATACTATCAAATATTATATTGCCTTTATTTTATCCATCTTGTATTTTTTAACCATTATAAATTTAAATTCTCTTTATGCAACATTACCAAACTCTTTGAAAGTCTTATGGTTATTTCATTCAATGTTGGCAAGGGAAAGGGCCT
>CAJDSM010000089.1:67-13560 GCA_903981925.1 Ostrea lurida
ACGGGTGAATATCAACTTATATTCAAAAGGGGCATGGACACGTTTTGAACTAAAAAACATTAAAATTTTAGATTGCCAATTGCTTTTACTATGGTATTTCTAATGGTCAGAAAAATTTTAACGTCATCTGTTGATTTCCAAGGAGATACAGTACTTGCAATTCTTTGTTATATAAACAAGGCCGAGCCATGATTTTGCTTAAACATATATTGACTATATGCTACTAAACATTCCATTTAAAGCAGATTTTTTTTTTCAAATTAGAAGTTCATTCTAAACACAATCAAACAGTGTCTAGTGTTTCTCCATTCTCATATTGTTTTAAACATGATATTTTCTACGAAGCAACCTTTTTGTAAACATAAACAAGGCTCGAGCCTCGAGCCTTGTTTACATTGCGAAGATTTGTGACCGCTGGTATCTTACTTATAACTCAAGAACTGACTTTCAAATTTTGCTGACCACTAGAAATATCTTGATTAAGCATTTCAACATCCAAAATTGGCAATCTAAAAATTTTAACAAATTTTTAGTTCAAAACTGTCCCATGCCCCTTTAAACATCAATAGATAGCGATTAATAACTGTTTGGTGGACAAATGGGAAACGAGTGTCTCATTAGTATATATCTTGCGTTTTAAGGTTCCGCCGAAGTCCCCCCCCCCTTTAAGTCAAATTCCATCTAAATCAAAGTTAAATTCAGCCACTGGCGTATCTACATTAGAGCGCTGTAAGCACTTTGCTTACAATTTTTTTAAATTGTCTTCACGGTTTTCAATTGTCTTCACGGTTTATCAATTGTCTTCACGGTTTATTAATTGTCTTCACGGTTTATCAAAGCTTTTCGTTACAATCAATTCGTCCGATTGAAGTTCCATTTTAAGTCTCCCAAAGGATTGATTGATTGATTATTTGTTGTTTTTCGTCCCGTTGAGAATATTTCACTCATATTGAGACGTCACCATTGCCGGTGAAGGGCTGCAAAATTTTAGACCTATGCTTAGCACTTACGGCTTTAGCAGTGAGGGTTCTTTAGCGTGCCACACCTGCTGCGACTCGAGACCTCCGTTTTTAAGTCATATCCGAAAGACCCATGATTTCCACTTCTAAATGTGCCGAGCTCTTGGCGAAGCGAGCAAACTACCTATTTTAACGTCTTAGGTTTGACGCGCCGGGTGCCGAGCACGGGGCTCGAATGCACGCCCTCCCGATCACGAGTCGACTTATTTTTATTATGTCGCCCCGACGACCGTTTCTTTCTTTCTTCCTCTTCTTCTTCCTATATGTATTTGTCCGTGCTAGATTTCAAGATGCTAGATTAATCTTAACAAGATTTAAAATAACAATAATCACCAAGTCTAGTTGTGCACTTACATATCATTTTAAAATGGCTGCCATTTTCAAAGATGACCGTCAATATGCTTTACAACATTTAGGTTTTACTCTCAGAAAAACAGCTCTGCAAGAAGTTACTAAACTTAAGTACAAAATGTTAAGTGGAAAGTTTCGAAGGAATTTATGCAACAACAAAACAATTTCTATGGGTTTGTATTCGTTGGCGGCCTTTTTGAGAAACTGTTGCGCAAAAATAGCTAAAAATCTCAAGGTTGTTCTTGATTTCAATGAAAATTAATATCTGGAATATTAAGAAATGGTAACAAAGATGCAGCGCTCAAAATGGCTGCTGTTTGAAATATTTTGGCCGCCATTTTGAAAAATTGTTGCAATGCGAAAATCTCAAGGTTGTTCAGATTTGAATGAAAATTGATATATGGATATTTGGGGATTGGCAAAACATATGCAGTGTCATTTCGATTATGGCTGCCAGGGGCGACATCAGCTACTGCTCGCAATTGCAATTCTAGTTATTCTTCCGTATCTTCCTCCACCTCTTTTTGTCCTTAAATTGAGGACCCGGGTTAGAATAGGTCCTCAGTAACCTTGCCTTGTTGTAAGAGGCGACTAAATGGGGCCGGTTCATGACACCCAAAAACCGAGGTCCCGTGTCACAGAGGTGTGGTACGATAAATATTTTTCCTGTTCAAAAGGCCATGAGCGCCGAGCGAAAGCCCGTCACGACAATGGTGACGTCTCCATATGAGTGAAATATTCTCAAGAGGACGTAAAACAATATGCAATCAGTCCTCCACCTCTTTTTCGCACCTAAAACTGTTCCGACACATTTCTACATAACCTTGTTAAATGAAAGTATTAGGTACTATAGGATAGGAATAAGTCAATGTATCTAGATGTACATTTCAGATTGAAGGGGGTTAGCACCCGTGGTCACCGATGATGGGTTTAAACATAGAACTCTATGGGGGGAAAAATTCCAAAATTCAACAGGTATGATCGAGTCTGTGGGTTCGTCAGAAATAATATAAAAATGACACGATTTCAGCCGCTATTTTCTCACTTAGAATCTTTAATTTGAACACTCCATTGGGGAAGTTTACGTCAGAAATTGAATAAATGTAAACGACAAAGGATCGAAACTGGAAGTGATACCAATTATAAAAATTATTTATTACGGATAATGACTGGCGTGAGTGTTCAAATAAAGATTTTAAGTGAGAAAATAGCGGTTGAAGCGAGTGGGTGTGCAAAATGGCGTCTTCCCTTGTTTATTTTTACTAGGGGGTGTTTTTTTTTCTACACAAGTCCTCCCCGTGGTTCTATCGACCTCTAGGCCGACGGCGCTGTCAGTGACTCGATTGAGATCATTTACCTCGCTTTTCTCGAGAAAGGATATGAAAATTATCACAAAATTTCGAAGATCCATCATCTTATTATGTAATAAGGGATAAATATGACGTAAAAACGAGTTCTGTAATAAGGAGGGAAAAAAATTATTTTCCTTGATAATATATTGCTATCTATTGATTTGTCCAACAGTTGAAATATCTTTCCAGGATTACTTGCATATACTACGGGACATCTTTATGAATATACATTGAAGACTTATTAAAAATGATTTATCTTGACAAATTAGCCAAAAACATTGCTGCAGATCTGTAGCTCTTTAAGAAAATATTGAGGCAGTCCAGAGAGCCAAATAAAAACCTGCAGTTTCATGGGTGAGAAAGATATGTGGCACGGTTGTGGCCTCATATTGCAGAAGTCTTCCGATACCATCTCAAAATTTTATATAAAAGATTCCTGACATATTTTTCACTATACATGTACTTGTTCCAATATACCTTAATTCAAATATACACATCAAAGCCTCAATGCGATCCGAAAAACTCAGTTTTATTTCATTTATCGATGAAAGGTAAAGATAACGAACAGTGAATGTGATCAATCCCATAAGTCTCAAACAGAATGCAAAAGAAAGAAGTTGGGTAAACACGGACCCTGGATACACCCGAGGGTGGATCAAGTACTTGGAGAAGTAAGCATGCCCTGTCGACCGGCCACACCCGCCGATGAGCCCATTGTCTTTGATCAGAATAACGAAGTAATCCGTAGTCAAATTATGTGTGTATAAAAAAAAACTATTGGTACAAAACACCGTCAAACAGCATTTGACCCAAAGGGCAGTTTGTACTTGCAAACTAGAATCGTTCTTCTTCTAAACATTGAAGAACGTCCACACTTAATTTTTACTTTTTGTAAGAATTGAGGCAATCTAATGTACGCTTTAACCCACTCTACTTATGTCCAAACTTACCTCCACAATATAGCATACTCATTACAGCCCATGCGATT
The DNA here is from genome assembly GCA_903981925.1 of Ostrea lurida. Classification (NCBI taxonomy): domain Eukaryota; kingdom Metazoa; phylum Mollusca; class Bivalvia; order Ostreida; family Ostreidae; genus Ostrea; species Ostrea lurida. The sequence continues at coordinate 3,778 of CAJDSM010000089.1, forward strand.
AAAATCCAAAGCATCAAATGATTTCGTTTGTTGACGCAGCCATGTTAGGTACCCAGCCAAAATCGAACCCGTTCAATTTTATGATATCGATTAACACATATAATTCAAACCCGAAACAAGGACCAAGTTGAAAGTAGATTGGCAGGGAGTATGTTTTGATTTTCTATGAACATGCATGCATTGATGTTAAAATTATGGAAGTAACTTGTCTGTTACGTAAACCCAGGCATATTGAGTTGAAACATTATCGAAGTGTAAAACCGTCACCTGTTTTCGGCATTCTACACATCGGCAATCCTCGGCTAAACTCGCTTACGCTCCGTCAGTGTGCAGGTACAAGCCACGCGCGGAGTTCCGAATGCATTCTGCACGTTTTCCAGAATCAATGAACGAAGGTTTGCGAGATGTAGATTGTAGGCTATGCCTGTCCACTTCTCTTAAGAGAACAGATCTTAATGTAGATACGAGGTAGTGTAAATGAATAAAGATATCTAAAGCACTAAAAATGACCAACGACACGAACGATATGAAAGTTGTCAAATTTTGAAGACCATCTGTCCCTTGTCCAAGACAACACGTATTATATGTGTGTCTTAAATCAAACACTGAAATTCTGAACTGTTCATTCCTGACTCCGTTCAGGAACAACTTTTTACTTTTAGTGCTCTATGTTTGCACTCGATTTCAATTTCAATGTGTAGACGTTCTCATTTTTCTTTGCCTTTATTTTCGTACCGAAAATTTGACAATTTCGTATTGTTCATGTCGTTCCACACACACACAACACACACACACACAACAGAGATAAATTCTTGGCTATGTGTCGGTTGTAAATTTGGGCTCGCGATCCCGTTGAGCAATTTCTTACAAACATGACGCATTCACAACAAGTTTTATTCTTCATAACTCATTCAAAAAACATGAATGAATTATCAATTTCTTTTATTTGCACTGCATTTAAAAATCGGCGAAGTATCAAACATTCGTTTCTCTCAATCCGTAACAAATGTCTTCAACCGCTGTATTGGAAATGCGGTCCATGTTTAACCACAAAACCGGAAGCAATCGTGTCGGATTTTGAATTTTATTGCCATACAAGGAATGATTAATTAGTCTCATTTACGCAAAAGGAACAGCAGAGGCACCTGATCTATATGTTTATGAATTGTTTGTTGAGTTTTGGAATTTCTCAGCTTTTTCGTTTATTCATACAGCAGGCTTGTTTTTGAAACCATTTTATTTCTTAATTCACAATTAACTGATGCTCATTTTTCATGTGAATGCACTTAAACAAGGAATACAACTTGTTTACATATTCTGTATTATGTATATCATGATAACTGAGTTAACTTTATTCAAGGTCCGTAGGGATTCCGGGCTAGAAATAGGTTCCTCAGTACCCCTTTCTTGTCGTAAGAGGCGGGCGACCCTTCGAATGAGACCCAAAAACCGAGACCCGTGTCACAGCAGCTGTGGCACTATATTTCCCTGCTCGAAGGTTCAACCTCGAGCATAGGCTCCTTGACAGGCATGGTGACGTATCCATATGAGGGGGGGGGATTCTCGAGCGGGACGTTAAACAAAATACAACCAACCAAAACTGGAATATGACTATCTATGTAAAGGTAAAGATAACGAACAGTGATCAATCTCGTAAGTCTAAAATGAAAACAAAAACAAGAGTTGGGCAAACACGGACCCCTGGACACACCCGAGGTGGATCAAGTGCCTAGGAGAAGTAAGCATCCCCTGTTGACCCGTCACACCGCCGTGAGCAATGGGTCAAATTCTTCAAGTGATTCTGCTTGCTTTATAGGACTACTCGGTACAGTGAGAAATAGTCTCTTTTCCCCAAAAATGCACGAGCGTATATGAACTGTGACGCCTCACGCGACATACTTCACGCTCCATGGAAAGTATGTCGGTGTGAACCGCCGTTACGGATTGTACCCTCATGTATTTTTTAAAAATGAAATTTATTTTTATATTTACATCTCACTTTCATCTCTGTAAGAATGTTCAGCCGTTAAAATAGATGTATATAAAATAGATCTATATCCATCAAGATTCAACTACGTCAGAGCATTCATAAGTAAAGGGCTGTCGTTACAGTTGTAAGATTTCAAAAACATTTGGATCTTAAAGGGGCATGGACACGTTCTGAGCTAAAAGTGTTCAAATTTTAGATTTCCATTTTAAATGTTACAATGCTCACTTAGGGTATTGCTAATGGTCAGCAAAAATTTGAACGTCATTTGTTGAGTTACAAGTGAGATACAGTACTTACAATTAATCACTAAGTAAAACAAGGCTCGAGCCTTGTTATTGTTTACATAAAGATTGCTGCACAGAAAATACCATGTTTAAAACAAATGAGATGTGATAATCATTAGGAAATGTTTTAATTGTGTTCAGAATGAATTGTGATATGAAAAAATCTGCTTTAAACGAACGTATACTAGCATATTCAATATAGGTAAACAAAAAACAAGGCTCGACTTTGTTTACATAGTGATAAATTGAGTGCTATATCTCACTGTTTAACTCAACAAATGACGTTCAATTTTTTGCTGACCATTAGAAATACCCTTGTGAGCATTGTAAACATTTGCAAATGGAAATCTAAAATTTGAACTTTTTAGCTCAGAACGTGTCCATGCCCCTTTAAGCGGGTTATGAAATTTTTTAAATTATTTTTGTTATTTATTATTGTTTTTTATTTATTTATTTTGGCAATGATTGCTGTCTTTATCACCCGATAAACGAGTAACAACAAAACAGGAATTATATTACTCATATTTAAGGAGTTGTAGGCTGAGCTGAGCTTTTGAGACCAACTGCGCAGGACGCTATCACTAAGTATTTACTGGTTCAATACTGACCCATCGGTGCAAACGTATTACACATTTACAAATGGTCCCTGTCCAGTTGAAAAACTTTGTGTCAATTCAGGTTTTGAAAGAATTTGGTAGGACTATATTTATGGCGGAAGGATCGATTAATCAAAAAGCATGATTTTACAGTTTCTATTTCATCCAATATACCTTCTATTTTTATATCCCATTCGTATATTACAGTTTTAAAATTAATGATACAAGTAGATGAGACTTGGAACTAGTTCATATATTGTTATTTATTAATTTTGTTGAGGTATTTTTCCAACAGAATACATATTCTTCAAAAAGTCCGATTCAATTTACTCGAAATTCTGTGCAAAAAATCTGTATTTTGGCTAATATTTTAAAAATTTGACCGAAATCCTCTACTTTATAGAGTGCCATTTAAATTTTGAGACAAGACTCTGAATATTACGTGAATTTCAAGATATTGACACACTCCTAAAATGTATTTTTTAACTCTAAATTCGATATTCATGAGTTTTTCCGTATATTCAGTGCAGAAAGGTCATTATTTATTTCCATTACAAGTATTAAATCTTTTTTATATCTGTATTGTAAGAAGACATTATATTGTATCTATTTCATGTAATGATTGAGTAGTATTCCTTATGTTTTGTTACACCAATAGACGAATTGGATTTGAATGAATAAATCTTGAGTAAATTTTAAGTGCAAAAAGGTCATGTTTAAAACACTGTAGCTCGAAACGAGCATGAAAACCCCGAATTTTTCTTTTGAATTTCCGATTCTCTTTCAATGTAGAAAACAAAATAACACTTCCCAAAAATTGACATCACTTCAAACTTCACCCTAGAACATCTTTAACATATAAACTGAAATATCACATTGTTGAACTTTTCGTTCCTTTAATTGCAATTGTTTTACCTTGACAACGATCCATATTTGGTAATGATTACGCAGACAGGTGGTATACTAAAAACGGACTAGTTTGCAACAACATGTATTCATTGAATGATGAAAGAAATGACACATTTCAAAAGAAATATAAGAGAAAAAATTCAGTGAATGTAAATATATAAATATAAATATGTAAATATATAAATGAAATAAATTGTGTTAGATACAATAGAATTAGATTATACACTAAATCATGTGTAGCATACATGTATCTACAGGATAACAAAACAGTCCCACGAATAATTGCATAGTTACCTTGTACATTGTATAGTATACACTTATTCACTGGCTGTGAGTGGAATAGCTCTTTTATTCAACCCGAGGCAGGAACTATTCCCCGAGGCTTGCCCGAGGGGAATAGTCCTGTCAAGGGTTGAATCAAAGAGCTATTCCACAATCACAGCCAGTGAAATAAGTGTTTTATTATACTGATGTCTACATGTATACTTCATCTTTGGAAAGAAAGATATATATTTTAAATTCAGTTAACATTTTAATTATTTACAATATCAACGGATGTTTCTTCAAGAAACTGTTTCTGAAGTCCAATCTAATTAACGCTTTCCTTGCGTAGAAAGTACCGTCCGGTTTTTCCCAGTCAGCACAAAACTTCTAATTTAGAACACATCGATCGATCTCCATTGAAAGTAATTTCTCTATTTCCTCAATATTATAGTTTTTTCCATATCTTTTCCACTAAATAGTCTCTAAAAAGCCACTTTTACAACATTTTGTTTGTTCTACTATCTTATAGTCGACAAGCGCAGCGATATCCCCTCGTAACTCGTAAATACCGTTTCGAGACGACATATTGCTGTAATGGAACTCTCTAGTGTTACTAACGCTGAAGATACCTTCAACAATCAAATTACAGGAAATCAAAACTGGCGTCAAAGCGTGCGGGAAATTATTCGAACGGGGAATAGTCAAAAAACTATTCCCCGGGGAATAGTTTGTTTATTCACGAACTGTGTAAATAGCTATTTATCTCCTGAACGTCATATAGAAACATTTTTACAGAAGTTTATAATAATACTTTTTGTGGAAAGGTTGCAAACAGTTTTTTAAAAATTTAAAAACAGTAGTGGGGGGAGGGGGTTGGTAGATCTACGTTTAATGGATATTTCCTAGATTCTGAAAGCTGGAATTTTGAATTGCACATTAATTCCTTATACGAAAGCGGTGTAAATGATGAAAGATAGTTTCATTTGGATCAAAGAAATCATTTATACCGCGCTCCAAATTAAATTTTGCGAGCAAAAATTCCACCATATTTGATGCGCGCATCAAACCATTTTTTGCGCGCAATAATTGAATAGATGGTATCTTCAAATAATTAAGATAATCTTCAATCATCCGAGTTTATTTCAATTTCGCACTCTATACAATGATTTTTTATTTTTTTTTTTTTTTTTTTTTTTTGTATACGAGTGCGAAATTGAAATAAACTCGGATGATTGAAGAATTATTCTCTAATTATTTGAAGATACCATCTATTCAATTTTGCGCGCAAAAAAAATGGTTTGATGCGCCGCATCAAATGGTGGAATTTTTGGCTCGCAAAATTTAATTTTGGAGGCGCGTATAATGATTTCTTTGATCCAAATGAACTAATCTTTCATCATTACCCGCTTTCGTCTATATAGGGAATTAATGTGCATTCAAATTCCAGCTTTCAGAATCTAGGAAATATTCCATTTAACGTAGATCTTACCAAACCCCCCTCCCCCCACTACTGTTTTTAAATTTTATAAAACGTTTGCAACCTTTCCACAAAAAGATATAACCCGTAAAAATGTTCTATATGACGTTAGGAGAGATAAAATAGCTATTTACACAGTTCGTTGAATAAACAAAACTATCCCCCGGGGAAATAGTTTTTTGACTATTCCCCGTTCGAATAATTTCCCGCACGCTTTTGACGCCAGTTTTGATTTTCCTTGTAATTTGATTCGTGAAGGTATCTTCAGCGTTAGTAACACTAAGAGAGTTTCCACCTACAGCAAATGTCGTCTCGAAACGGTATTTACGCGTTAACTGACGGATATCGCTGCGCTTGTCTCGACTATAAAATAGTAGAAACAAACAAAAATGTGTAAAAGTGGTTTTTAGAGACTTATTTTAGTGGAAAAGATATGGGAAAAAACTATATATTGAGGAAATAGAGAAATTTACTTTTCAACTGGAGATCGCGATCGATCGGTTCTAAATTGAGAAGTTTGTGCTGAAACTTGGGAAAACCGGACGGTACTTTCTACGCAAGGAAAGCGTTAAATTAGATTTGGATCCTAAGAAACGTTCTTGAAGAAAACATCCGTTTGAATTGTTAAATATTGTAAAATAGTTAAATGAATTATAAATTATACTTTCTTTTTCACCAACAGATGAAGTATACATGTAGACATTCAAGTTAATGAATAAAACATTATATCACTGCGGCTGTTGATTGTGAATGCTCTTTGATTCAACCCTTACAGGAACTATTCCCCTCGGGCAGCCCTCGGGGAATAGCTTTCCTGCCTCGGGTTGAATAAAAGAGCTATTCACTCACAGCCAAGTGAATAAGTGTATACTATACAATGTATCAAGGTAACTATGCAATTATTCGTGGGAATGTTGTATATTCACTGTAGATACAATGTATGCTACAGCATGAATTTAGTGTATAATCTAATCTATTGGTATCTAACTACAATTTTATTTCATTTATATATTTACATATTTATATTATAATTTAACATTTCACTGGAATTTTTTCTCTTATATTTCTTTTGAAATGTGTCATTTCTTTCAATCATTCAATTGCAAAACATGTTTGTTGCAAACTAGTCCGTTTTTAAGTAGTACCGACCTGTCTGCGTAAATCATTACCAAATATGGATAAGGTTGTCAAGGTAAACAATTGCATATTAAAGGAACGAAAAGTCAACCAATGTGATATTTTCCAGTTTATATAGTTAAAGATGTTCTAGAGTGAAAGTTTGAAGTGATGTCAATTTTTTGGGAAGTGTATTTTTTGTTTTCTACATTGAAAGAGAATCGGGAAATTTCAAAAAGAAAAATCGGGGATTTTCATTGCTCGTTTTCGAGCTACAGTGTTAATTAACAGACCTTTTTGCACTTAAAAATTTACTCAAGATTTATTCATTTCAAACCTCATTCGTCTATTTGGTGTTAAACAAAACATAAGGAATTACTACTCAATCATTACATGAAATAGATACATATAAGTTCTTCTTACCAATACAGATATAAAAAAGATTTAATACTGATAATGGAAAAAAATAATGACCTTTCTGCCACTTGATATACGGAAAAAACTCATGATACGAATTTTAGATTAAAAAATCATTTTAAAGGAGTGGTGTCAATTATTTGAAATTCACTGTAATTTCAGAGATCTCTGTCTCAATAATTATTAAAATGGCACTCTATAAAAGTAGAGGATTTCGAGTCAAATTTTTAAAATATTAGCCAAAATACAGATTTTTTCTCACAGAAGTTTCGAGTAAATTGAATCGGCTTTTTGAAGAATATGTATTCTGTTTGGAAAATACCTCAACAAAATTAATAAATAACAATATATTGAACTAGTTCCAAGTCTCACTCTACTTGTATCATAATTTTAAACTGTAATATACGATAGGCGATATAAAAATGAAGGTATATGATGAATAGAAAACTGTAAAATCATGCTTTTTTGATTAATCGATCCTTCCGCCCATAAAATTATAGTCCTGGACCAAATTCTCATTCAAAACCTGAATTGACACAAGTTTTTTCAACTGAGAACAGGGACCATTTGTAAATGTGTAATACGTTTGCAAACCGATGGGGTCAGTATTGAACCAGTAAAATACTTAGTGATAGGGTCCTGCGCGAGTTGGTCTCAAAAAGCTCAGCTCAGCCTACCAACATCCTTATATTGAGTAAACTATAATTCCTGTTTTTGTTGTTACTCGTTTATCGGGGATAAGACAGCAATCATTGCCAAAAAATAAATAAATAAAAAACAATAATTAAATAACAAAAATAAATTTTAAAAAAAATTTCATACACCCGCTTAAAGGGGCATGGACAGCGTTCTGAGCTAAAAAATGTTCAAAATTTTAGATTTCCATTTTGCAAATGTTTACAATGCTTCACTAAGGGTATTATTCTAATGGTCAGCAAAAAATTTGAACGTCATTGTGTTGAGTTGACAAGGTGAGATATTAGCACTTTACAATTTATCACTATGTAAAACAAAGTCTCGAGCCTGTTTTTTTTACCTATATTGAATATGCTAGTAACGTTCCGTTTTAAAGCAGATTGTTTTCATATCACAAGTTCATTCTGAACACATTCAACCTTTCCTAATGATTATCACATCTCATTTTGTTTTAAACATGGATTTTTCTGTGCAGCAATCTTTATGTAAACAACAATAACAAGGCTCGAGCCTTGTTTACTTAGTGATTAATTGTAAGTACTGTATCTCACTTGTAACTCAACAAATGACGTTCAAATTTTTGCTGACCATTAGCAATACCCTAAGTGAGCATTGTAAACATTAAAAATGGAAATCTAAAATTTGAACACTTTTAGCTCAGAACGTGTCCATGCCCCTTTAAGATCCAATGTTTTTGAAATCTTTACAAACTGTAACGACAGCCCTTTACTTATGAATGCTCTGACGTAGTTGAATCTTGATGGATATAGATCTATTTTATATACATCTATTTTAACGGCTGAACATTCTTACAGAGATGAAAGTAGAATGTAAATATAAAAATAAATTTCATTTTTAAAAATACATGAGGGTACAATCCGTAACGGCGGTTCACACCGGCATACTTTCCATGGAGCGTGAAGTATGTCGGCGTGAGGCGTCACAGTTCATATACGCTCGTGCATTTTTGGGGAAAAGAGACTATTTCTCACTGTACCGAGTAGTTCCTATAAAGCAAGCAGAATCACTTGAAGAATTTGACCCATGTGCTCACGGCGGGTGTGACGGGTCAACAGGGGATGCTTACTTCTCCTAGGCACTTGATCCCACCTCTGGTGTGTCCAGGGGTCCGTGTTTGCCCAACTCTTGTTTTTGTTTTCTATTTAGGACTTACGAGATTGATCACTGTTCGTTATCTTTACCTTTACATAGATAGTCATAATTCCAGTTTTGGGTTGGTCTGTATTTTGTTTGAACGTCCCGCTCGAGAATCCCCCCCCCCTCATATGGAGACGTCACCATGCCTGTCAAGGAGCCTATGCTCGGAGGTTGCAACCTTCGAGCAGGGAAATATAGTGCCACAGCTGCTGTGACACGGGGTCTCGGTTTTTGCGGTCTCATTCGAAGGGTCGCCCGCCTCTTACGACAAGAAAGGGGTACTGAGGAACCTATTCTAGCCCGGATCCCTACGGGACCTTGAATAAAGTTAACTCAGTTATCATGATATATCATAATACAGAATATGTAAACAAGTTGTATTCCTTGTTTAAGTGCATTCACATGAAAAATGAGCATCAGTTAATTGTGAATTAAGAAATAAAATGGTTCAAAACAAGCCTTGCTGATATGAATAAACGAAAAAGCATGAGAAAATTGCCAAAAACTCAACAACAAATTCATAAACATATAGATCAGGTGCCTCTTGCTGTTCCTTTTGCGTAAATGAGACTAATTAATCATTCCTTGTATGGCAATAAAATTCAAATCCGACACGATTGCTTCCGGTTTTGTGGTTAAACATGGACCGCATTTCCATACAGCCGGTTGAAGACATTGTTTACGGGATTGAGAGAAACGAATGTTTGATACTTCGCCGATTTTTAAATGCAGTGCAAATAAAAGAAATTGATAATTCATTCATGTTTTTTGAATGAGTTATGAGAATAAAACTTGTTGTGAATGCGTCATGTTTGTAAGAAATTGCTCAACCGGGATCGGAGCCCAAATTTACAACCGACACATAGCCAAAGAATT
>CAJDSM010000089.1:27043-55766 GCA_903981925.1 Ostrea lurida
TCGGGATTCATCATATACGAAAAAGTCGAGTGAGGAATATGTGTTTTGTGAGATAGATGTAGTTAGTAACAAGCTTACAAAAACGTCCAAAAATTGATATTTTTTTTAAATGTCGATCTCCGCGGGATGCTTACTCCTTCAAGGTNCTGCACACAGAGTGATAAATTGAGCAAACTCAGGATAAGCGAGAATGCGTTGTTCTCTAGAATCAGAGTGGTAAGTGATGACGTCAGATTTTACAGACCTTTTCCATCCTGATTTGGAAGGGAAGACACCGCTTTCAAGATAATGAGTAAAAACAGGATACAGATTGTATTTTGTCAATATGGGTATAATTTCCTGGTAAAATCCATGACATCGGGATTCATCATATACGAAAAAGTCGAGTAAGGAATATGTGTTTTGTGAGATAGATGTACATGTAGTTAGTAACAAGCTTACAAAAACGTCCAAAAATTGATATTGTTTTAAAATGTCGTTCTCCGCGGGATGCTTACTCCTTCTAGGCACCTGATCCCACCTCTGGTGTGTCCAGGGGTCCGTGCTTGCCCAACTCTTCTTTTTGTATTCTATTTGGGACTTGCGAGATTGATCACTGTTCGTTATCTTTGCCTTTACATCTAAATGCTTCATTATGACGCGTTAAAGTCAGCCTCTTTGAATAGTAAGATTAATTGCTCCTCTCAGTCTGACACAATAACCGATTACTTCCACAGCACGTGCACATCTTCAATGCTTCCATAACAGCTGTACAAGGTCTGAAGGATGTCAAATAAAATAGGTACCGGCTTATATTCAAGTCCGGTTTATTATCAAAACTGACAAAATTTAAAGATTCTAGGGTGTTTGGTTTCGTTTCAGGCAAAATTCCATTGAATATCCATATTTGCAACATGGATTGTTATGGTTTCATTAAAATATTGCACATGTTTGCTATAGGTATCCTTGGGTCAAATGGTGTGGCTTCCACAACTTAAAATAGGTAATATATATTGCTTCTCTGCAATAACTTAAGAAGGGTTTGGATTTAAATGTTCTGCACGGTGGGTTGGAATAATGGACATTTTACCCCTCTGGGATTTTTTGGTCAAAGAGCATGGCATACGTTACTAAAATATACGTGTATATATAATAGAACTTGGCTGAATTGCAGAACTGCGGCTCTCCTGGAGAAATGGGATTTACCAAAGAGTAACTGACCCAGTCCTTACAAAACCCTTCCATTTGTAACGCAACTTTCAGAGTAATCTGTAGTACAAAATAAGTATGTAAAAAATCAAAAGGCATCAGAGATGCTATAGCCGAGTTGCAAGTAACATTTTCGAAGTTTTTTTTGTCACTGTAAGACCTAGGCCGGATTATTCCAAAAAACCGATAGGGTCTCACTCAATAACACAAAGTAGATGCCAACTTTTGAGTTATTGCCGGAAACCTCATTTTAAAAAATATTTCAAAGTTTTTTTTGTCACGTGACCTTGACCTAGACCGGATTTTTTCAAAAACCATAGGGTTCTCACTCACTTGATATGTAACAATAACACAAAGTTTCATTTGAATCAGATGTCAACTTTTGAAGTTATTGTCCGGAACCATGAGTGTTGACGCCCTCCAGCCCGCCATCATAAAAAACAGTAGCCGAGTTTATCTTCGTTGCAACTCGGCTAAAATGTTCTAAATTGTATCAACACGTCAGAAAGCATATGACCAATCGACAAACAAGATCATTGAAACGACCATTGAATGTGCAAAATACTGATTTAAAGGAAACTGTCGCAACCCCTGTAATGTTCTTCAATTTAAAAAAATTATACACAGAACATGCTCTATTGAATGAATCAGCAAAGAATGCAGGTGATAACGGAATTTTCCTACACAGATATGGGAGGTTGAGAATAGAGAACCTGAAGTCACCCCGTTTACTGTTCGTTATCGAACTAATATGTAAAGGCAAAGATAAAATCTCGCAAGTCCAACAGATACAAAACAAGAGCTGGCAAACACGGACCCTGGATACACCAAGAGCGGGACCAGGCGCCCAGGAGGAGGCAAGCATCCCCTGTTGACCGGTCACCACCCGCCGTGAGCCCATAGTCGTTGAATATATGAATAAAATGAAATGTCGTAGATGAACTCATGAGCCAGAAGTTCCCTTTTTCATATGAAGACATCGTGCCAGTTTTGGTTACTAGTACTCTGTCCATTTGACGAATTAATTCTATGACCACGAAGTTCCCTTTTTCATATGAAGCATCGTGCCAGTTTTGGTTACTAGTTACTTGTCCATTTGACGAATTAAATTCTAAGAAGTTGAAAATGACCAAATGTATATGAACTTCTCAATCATAATATATATGATTCATACAAGACAAATTGAGTGGGAGTTCATTTATCGTCACAACGCAGAAGAACAATTTCATTTTGTTTAAATTTGATTACCTCAGTCAGTCTCTGAGGGTTAAAGGCATAACTTTAAAATGATAATTAATTTGAACTAAAATAGGTTCAATATTCACGAAAGTATTAGTCACATAGTATATTACTGTACGGTTCATTACACAATATTGACCTGATTATGGTATTGTAAGGCAAAGGATAACGAACAGTGACAATATGCCTCGTAGTCCATAGAATACAAAAAACAAAGCTGGGAATGTATAGGGATCATGTTTCTACACTTTATTTTTGAGTTTGTGTTCTGATTTTAAGGACAGATCGGCCAGCTGTTCGTTTTGTCTTCGCCTTTTTCTGCTAAACTGCATGTATATATTGATATCTTTTTTTAAATAAAGAAAGAAAAAGCGGTTCCTTTACATGATTCCAAAATAATCTGGGACTACTGTCTTTCTATAAGGATACAAAGTTTTATATTTCAACGCGGTGAATAGTTTCAGGACATTTTCCCCTCCATATGTAAAGGCAAGTAAACGAACAGTTGATCAATCTCGTACACTCTTACAGAAAATGAAAAGCATATACTTTTTTTTTCTCGTGTTGTTTAATAGTTGCAATTAGCCTTTACAGTACTTTGATTTACGTCTTCTTCCCGCGCTATGGCAAGTACTTATCACGATATTCATGCGCATAGCGCGTGTGCTAAAAAAACTCAATGTAAAGGCAAAAATAACAGAACAATGATCAAACTCGTAGGTGCTTAAATAATACAAAAACAAGAGTTGGGCAAACACGGACCCCTGGACATACCAGAGGTGGGATCACGTGCCTAGGAGGAGTAAGCATCCCCTGTTGACCGGTCAACACCCGCCGATGAGTCCATTGTCTTGATCACGATAAACGGAACAATCCGTAGTCAAATCAGTGTGTGAAAAACGGCTTAACTATGGCTATGAAACACATCAGACAGCATTTGACTCAAATGGTAGTCTAAATTGTTATAAGGACATAGAATCTACAAAATGCTGCCTTCAAACGTGACTGTTGAACCCTGCAAACAATTTTTCTGTAAGGTAGCTCTTGCCTCGCATAAAAAACTGATCATACGTAGAACAACATTCTTGCGTATCGAATAAGTTGAGAGACACCATATGCAGGTGATGACGGATGTATGCTACATAAATATGCGAAGTTGACGATTGGAGAAGTGAAATTGTCCCGTTTGTCATAAAGTTGAGTAATTAGTTAGCCCATTATGTCAATGTTCAATAAAATATCCAAGTACGAAGCAGACATGGAGATCTCTGTGGTGTCCTTTATTTCTCTTTCTTTGCGATATATTGAATCGATATACTGAATGGGAAATCATTATTATTGATAGATAAAACGTCGTCAATATATCGAAAATGATCGAAATTGATAAGACCAACCGAAAATTCTTAGGTAGCTAACTAAAGGATGCAAAATTTGTGCCCATTGGATTCCAACGTTACTGTTTGGAAGACCTGATTGCCAAAAACTACGAAGATATTGTCAATGAGAAATATCAAATCAGAGTACTTGTGGTAGAATCAGAGTGGAGTTTAACAAATATATTTTTGAATGCTAAAGCATGCGTAAGAAATCGGAACCTATTAATATAATCTATTGTTTGTTTTATTTAAGCTCTAAAAATAAATATTGCTGCTTGATTTCACTGATTCTTGAAATATCAGAAAAAAAAATATTTTGTATTTCGGAAGTTGAATGCGTTTCGTTTTTGTTTGTTTTTTGTTTTGGGTTTACTTTTCTGTTGAGCTATTCATAGTAAAGGCAATGATCAGCGTGCCCTATAGCTAGGGCTTTTAGCAAAGCCCGGCTAAAAATGGAAAAAACAGAAAAAAAATAAAACTGTGTTGTTTCTTTATCCTATAAATATTGCCGATGTGTTAATTTAATAAATGCGCTGCTTGATCTCTAATACAAAGTTTCATATCTCTGAAGCGTAAAATCACAGCATTTTCAAAAACGAAAGGGAGCGACCTCAACAGATATTTGCATTGCCTTAAAAATTGGTGCAAGCTCTTGAGTTATCGGCGTGAAACTGTTTGTGACGGACGGACAGACGGAAAAAACTGAATTACTCTAGGGCTCCCCTCGATATTCGGCGGGGTCTAATGAATTTATAGGGGGTCATTATTCTACAGGGGTCATTTTTCTTTACGTGGAAGTGCTCATTTTTATGAAAATGACACTTTTCTTCAGGCGAAAGGGTTATTTTTTCTCCGTAGAAAAATGACCCCCATATTCTATGGGGGTCATTATTCTTCTTTACAGGGACCACATATTGCTGCCGACGACAGTAAGAACCTTCCTGCAAAAGACATGCCTTGTATCGACATTAACGTTAGCGACACTATATGCCATCGGACGACAATATATATCTTGAGGATACATGCATATCGTCGCCGAGGACAATATGTACCATTTGGTGCAATCAATGCAGGAATTACAAGAGCCTTGAACTTTCAAACACAGGCACACTAAGCATTGTGTTAGTGTAGTATTCGTATACATATACACTATTAGGAAACATGTAAAAGTAAATTTATGGTTCGGAAGATTGTAAACAAAATTATATCATCGTATTCTTATTCCGGATTCTTTTCTTTGTATGTTGAACACATAAATGAACTTTCATGCTGTTAGTTGACTTTTGACCTATTTAATGGTGTACTAGGCATACTTCGATGAACAGCTTTTTCTTGTACTTAAAGAGAATAGGAGAACTTATAAGTATGAACGATATTCATAAATTTTCTCGTAGTTACGAGAAAATTATCTCGTAATTACGAGATCTTTTCTCGCAATTACGAGGTAGAATTCTCGTAATAACGAGACCTTTTCTCGTAATTATGAGATAGTGGAAGGTGAATTTTTTTTTTTTTACATGATACTAATAGGCTATGAAGCATCGTACCCGTTTTGGTTCCTTGCCCATTTGACGAAATAAATTCTGAAAAAGTTTAATTGAATGACCAAATGTATATGAACTTCTCAGTTATATCATATTATGATTCATACAAGACTAAATTGAAGTGGGAGTTCATTTATCATCACAATCGCAGACACGAACAATTTCATTTTGTTTAAACTTTGATTGAACTCAGTTTGTCACAGTCTCTGAAGGCGTAAAGTTATACCTTAAAATTACAAATTTAATTTGAACTAAAATAAAGTTCAAATATCTGTATGAAATATCAATTACTCTCCTCTCTCTCTCTCTCTCTCGTCTCTCATCTCTCTCTCTCTCTCTCTCTCTCTCTCTCTCTCTCTCTCTCTCTCTCTCTCTCTCTCTCTCTCTCTCTCTTCTCTCTCTCTCTCTCTCTCTCTCTTTCTACAGATCCACAGATACCTTTTATGAAAAGTTTGCATCTGCACCAATGCCTGTCATGTTCTGCCAGTACTTTAGTGAACATCCGCACCTGAGGGGTGGGTCTCTTGTAGATCACTTCCTGAGGAAATTTGTACTCGAACTTGCCCGCCCCATATATGACCTAACCATTTTTAGGTAAAACAAAATATCTATAATTAATACTCCTAATAATTAAATATTTAAACTCACAAACATTTTGGTAAATGAGAACGGTGCTAATTGAAAACACATGCTTGATAATGAGAATCAATACCTATTTTTGATGCAGCACATGACTGGTTTTTATCTGTGTTAAAACAAACGCTAGCTTATTCTGAGCTGCCAAATATGGAAACGTGACTTTTTGCCTCGTTTTTAATTTTTCATAATGCATGTACTTAATCTAGATACTGTAGTATAGAGTTTGGGAAAGCGAATTTTGATATGTGTTGATTAGTCATTTGACTGAGAATTGTCATTCAATTTGACTACCATACTTAATATCAACTCCTGGAGTATCCGGCTGTGCCGCCTCTATCGTGTGCCTTGTCCAGCCTCTTATCTAGTATTCCGTTCTTATGGGATTGATCATGTTCTTTATCTTCACCTTTTCATCTGTATCCCCCCCCCCCCCCCCCTCACCCTAAAAAGCTAAGCCCCGTCTCACTGTCAAGAGAGGAACTACGAGTTATCACGAGTGCTGGGAGATATAATTCGCTAAAAAAAAATCAAACGAGTTTGCAATGGTTTTCGATGACGACATCAGTTCGGCTTCCGCTCGAGTTCTCTTCCACACTGACTCGAATGTACGATGTATTTACGAGACTTTCTCCAGAATGGAAGATTTTTTTTAATTGGACTAGCTCTTGTAATCTAATCCACATTTGAGTTTTGACAAGTTGTTACAAATGTTTTACGAAGAAATGTACAAGTATAGACGATCTATCGGATGGCTATAGATATTGATATACAACAGTATTTCACTTCGGTTGAATATGTAACAGTGATGCTAGCTGCAAAACTGTGGCTCTCCGGAAAAAATGATGTTTCGGAGAGCTACAATTTTGCAGCTACAGTGATGCAATATCTTGTGCCGTGGTCACCTTGTTTTTTGTTGCCTTTCTCGTTGCTTAAACTGTATTAGTGGCGTCTAGAAAACATCTAGTATTGATAAAAAAGAGAAATTTGCACAAAATACTTTTGTACATTCATCATTAAAAATATTCGTAGCAATGTTGAACAGAACACGTAAAAAAAATCGAATAAATGTTGAACAGAGTCTTGGAAACTCGTTGCATGTAGGGTGCACGATTTTTGATCAAGATATTTTTTCACTTTTGATAATGTCAAACATTTGAAAAACATAACTCATTTAAATTCTATCATCCAAATTTTTTGGACCTTTTGAATGCAAGGATTTAAGCGATATTTTAGCCGTACCCTCTCTTTATGTTCTTTTTATCACTGGATATAACGCTACATTTGGAATGACGGTTAAGCGCAACATTATGTGGCGGTTCCGCAACAGAAGTAGAGTAAACTGAAGATTTTTACATGTATTGACGTGTTCATGATTGGCAGAAATTATAATTAGCAAGTCATCGCCCGATTTCCGCACAAAAACCGCCACCCCAAATGTAGCGTTGTATCCAGTTTGACAACAACTATGAATTTTAATGTATTTTGTAATTTAATGCATTTTGATGCCTGCCACACTACAGTCTTAAATTCAAACTTTATACACATCAGGCAAGATACATGTAACCATGTATCTAGATCAAAAAAAGTGAAAACCAAAATTTTTGGAGAAAAATCGTGAATCAGTTCTGAACTAGCAACGGAAATCGACTTTCTGCTCGGCGAGATGCGGCGATATGTGCACACTAGTCAATTCAACATGTCTTTGACATTTATACGAGACTAAAACACTCGCATAACATTTTAAATATCGCCACTGCCTGACGAGAACTGCCGACATGAAGAGATATTTTTTTTCGACATGCACATGTGAAGAGTCAATCGGCAAGTTATAACTCGCCAAATCTCGTGGTACCAATTCGGGACAGTTTAACCGGAGATTAAACGAATCGCTGAAAGTAACCATAAAGTAATGCATTTTTATTACGGTAACAAACTCATCCAATCCAAGAATCATTTTATTTTTAAATATAAAACTGTGAGAAAGCATATTCCTCATTTCCTTTTTGCGGCGAAACACAGTCGATAACGTATAATACTATTACTATTAATTAAAGTTTGTAAATGACTGTCAACATGAATATCGCCTTGTTTTCTATGGATTTTAACGACCAATAAATTTCAGTATCCCGTCAATAACAAAATTGATAAGTGTTTTCNTAAATGACTGTCAACATGAATATCGCCTTGTCTTCTATGGATTTTAACGACCAAATAACAAAATTGATAAGTGTTTTGTTTTGTCGAGGAACAAAATGCTAAAGAAATACAATTTTAAAGATGTTCTGTACGCAGCTATATAGCCATCTACTTTACTGCTCGCTGTCTGACGAATGACGCTATGTCATTGGATGAAATGCGGCGTGTGATCACCGTAAGTTGATTTAGAAATTACATTATTAATGTACGTATTAGGTTTGTTACTGCCTACCGAAATATGTCGCCATTGTCGGGTTGTTCAATTCCATAGAAGGCGAAGACCAAATATAGACGGCATAGTAAGGTGAAAAGTTAGTGACGTAACGGCCGCCATGTTGCCGTCTACATTTTGCTACTCACCGTCTAAAGAAATTTAGACGGTAGTCACGTGATGCGTTTTCACCAATGACAGAGTGACATTCTAGTCCGAGGCAAAACAAAGAAATTTAGACGACAGTCACGTGACGCGTTTCAACCTATGACAAAGCAACATTCTAGTTCGAGGCAAATTAAATAGCTAATTAAAGGACCATATACCATAAAAGGCAATTTTTATATTTCGTAATGTATTAAAAGATATCTTACTCAATAATAGAAATGATGTCGCCACGTGACACAAGAGAGTGGCATTTTACTTGTAGACCAGTGAAATGCGCCGACCTACACAAATAATTAAGTAAATATATTCAATTTTCGTCAAAAATCCATTTACACTAACATGTGATCCAGAATAAGAGACAACAGAATATTTCATACTTGTAATAAACGTTCCTGTTTGATTTAGATTTGGTTATATAAAGTATTGTCTGGGGTATGTAGCGGGTCATGGTACATTAGACGATAATGAAGTACAAAACGTTTGTGGGACAAATATCAAATACTTCTAAAACTGTAAATGTATTCTATTGGAGGATGGCTGTGGGATCTTGCCGGCCAAACATCGCTTTCTATATCCCGTAAAGAACTTTTGATAAACTTCTTACTAATTCACGAACTTTTAGATGTGTAACATTTGAAGTGTTTATAGTTCTTTGTTGTTGACTACGCAAGATATATTTAATGCTGCTGTGTCTTTTAGTTTAACCACAGGATTTTCTAATTGGTGAAGGCTGGCAAAACACTCACTGTCCCGAGGAAAGGGGATGATTAGCATCCACGACCACTTCCTGCATTGGAAATGGTCGTCACAGCTTAACGCCTTCAAGCTATCATTCATCAGAAGAGGCACAACTCTAAATGAGTCACACAGACCAACATGTCCCCCTTACAGATTTAAAGTGATTTTGGTAAAATATAAAACAAAATTCTTATCAATTAAGAGAGCCATTTTAAATATTATTTTATATTTGTGTGGCTTTATTCAAATCGTTTTGACTGTTGTGCTTTTGTTTTGAAGTGCATTTGCCTGTTATATTTGGATGCCATACGAATGTAATGTTATTCCCGTTAAACATTTTATATTTTCTTTACAACACTCACCCAACAATTGTATTTCTCTTCTCCATCTTTTGATTTTGTAATCAGGTAAGTCTCAAATAGAGAACTGCTGTTGTAAATATATTGTAGGCACTGGTACTCTGCAGAAAAAGCAAATGTCACATATATTTACATGTATACTGGAATAGCCATTAAAACTAGAACTGTTACCCCCCCCCCCCCCCCTCCCTCTTGCGGGCACACTACAGGCCTCCTCGGATTAAACCGGAAGTTGTCTAATAAGTATATTGTTCAGGGGGAGTTGCAGACAACGAATTGAGGAATATGTTGATGAAAAATGTCTAGGTCTAAACGTTCATATCGTCTACATGAATTGTTCTAGATAAAATTTCTGACAATATGCACATCTTTATTATGTAATCTAACACTCCACAAAGTTTCATTAAAATCCTGTAAGTCGTCTAGGAGGAGTTGTGGACAACGCATTGAAACATATGTTGGTGGAAAATGTCTAAATCCAAATGTTCATGTTATCCGAGATAAAATTCCCGACAATTTGCACATTTCAGTTATGTAAACTAACACTTCAATAGGTTTCATTGAAATGCTGCAAGTCCTTTAGGAGGAGTCGCGTATCTCGGACAGACAGACAGGGTGAAATTTATATACCCACCCCCTCCAACTTCGTTTGCGAGAGGTATTAAAATCAAAACACAATGCCAACTATATGTCACTATGTAGACCGTTCAACACCAAAGCACAAAAAGAATCATTAAGAAAACTTTGTAACTAGGCCTATATCTGAGCTTTAAAAATTTCTTACATTATTGTCATGTTCAAAATTGTCATTCTTATCATGCGCCCCCTCCCCCCCCCCCCCCCCCCCCCCGACCATGCTTGGAATAACTGATATCTGTAAATACCAGATAATGCTTTATATTGGCATGACTAAAGTCCCGCTGGTCATATAAACATTTTTTCATACAATTTCTATATAAAATGGTGTTCCCCTACAGTGGTCTGACCGTTCCCTTTGAGGTCATGATGTTGAGGGGAAAAACTTTAATCTAAACTACCTAGGGGTGTTTTTATATTAATTAATGACTATTCGTAGCCCTGTTGATCTTGAGAATAAGATTTTTAATGATTTCTCCTATCAAAATGTAAAATTTCTATCCCCTATTGTAGCCCCACCCACCCCTGGGAGCCATGCTTTGAACAAACTTTAAATTGTTGTCGTTTCCATATTTATGTAACCTATCACGGCACAATTGCTCTTAGGAATAACTTTCTAACTGATTTTGATGAAGAATCCTTTAGAAAGTTTTGATGGGATGGACATTTTATCAGTTTGAATGTAACAACTCACAGTGAGGGAAATGTCATAAGTGTAGCCTCCACTTCTTATACCTTTGTTCATAAAGGGTGAGGATTTTATTTAGCATATCACGTGATAGAGTTCATGACCTTACAGAGAACCTGTACGGTATTCACGTGAAGAAACCCTTACTTTTGGCTCCGTTGATCCCGCGACAGTTTTTGCCGTGGACTGTTAGCGTGGCTACCGTATTACAAGTCTCTGGGTCTACGTCCGAGATCATCCCTAAACACTGCTGTCCTCCATAGGTCCCATTAAACATGATTCGTCCATCAAAACCACAGTAATTTTCGAACAGCAACCCGCCATCATCTGGAAACGTGTGCATCATTATATTCTATATCTTTACATATAAACTGTTCAATTTAATAGTATACGAAAAATATACCAGTATACCTACCGTTATTATTTTTGTATTTATAAAGAAAATCAAAACAAAACTGAAAAAGAAAAGAGAACCCCAAACCAACAAACAAACGAAACCCCCAAAACCAAAAACAAACAAAACAAATAATCAAACAAAACAACAATAACCAATAAAAACAACAAATTAGAAATACCCCCCGCCCATCCCCGAAATCCTAGCTGCACTTATATCATATATTATGAAATATCCATATGTATGTCCCATACAAAAAGAATGAAGCATGTACTGCATGTAACTGTATTTCAGGAACAGTGTATCCGCTTCTGTTGAATGGAGAAAGTCAAGTGTTTATCTACATGTAGCTTCAGAAATCACAGTAAATCACATACACCCCCTTATAAAAGGTATACATATAAATTCATGTCGCACCACCGCTGATGGAGAGGCAATAAACAGTTGCTGTAAAGCGATCTATAAAGTATTCTTATAGACTTCAAAATAATCAATACTTGGAAATTTTTTCCTTATTCCTTAATGGTCAATGCTGTTTTAGAAGATTTTTCTATTATTATTTTTTTCCCAGGAAACTGAAAAAAACCCACCATTTGACCAACTCTGCTGCCCAGAGAGGTGGCGTCATCAGATAAGTCACAGACACGGGCACTTGACGTCCAAATCATAATAAATATCTTCCTGTAAACAATTAATTGACAATTGTCAATTAGTTTGTTTATAGGAAGATTGTTTTAAAAATTAAATGTACAGTGTATTTGAAACGTCAAGTGCCTGGATACTTTGTCTATCTATAGCAATTTAGAGTTATCCATCTTGACCTCGATATAGGGGAAAATTGTCAATATTACACATTTATTTTTACGTAGATCACATTTAGACATAGGGATCATGAAATTTAATATAGTTCGGCCGTCCGAAAAATAAATAACGTCAAAGTTGAAACCGTGCTGTTGCACTTTTGCACATGGCTCAATCGGGGCACCATAATTTAACGGTATGCAATGTGTATTTAACAAGTATTCAGCTGATATTTTCCAATTAAATGAATGGTTGGTCCGCACATTCTGATATTCAGTTATAAATTCTAACAGTAATTCTACAGAGCTGATAATCCTGAATGGAGACATGGTCGTGAAATATCTAGCAAGGATACCAGGCAAGCATGTTAAAAGGAACTATTTGTTTATCGTTGTCTATGCAATGATGCAGTGTTGGAGAATGGCGTTTCCCGCTCTTGCGACAAATTTATTTACATAAAACGAAACAAATGGTATTCTATCTACTGGACAGAGGACAGATTGGCTTAATGACTTAGTATTCATGCAAGAGAATGAAATGCAGCCTTTAGAAAGAGAGTTTAAGGTTTCAATCGATTTCCGGCATCACATTTATCATGGTATTGGACCGACTTTATTAATTATAATCCAACTCAATGAAGCAATTTGATCAAACCTAAAGTGTAAAAAAAAATATCTCGATGATACTACAAACTCACAGAGGAGACAGGGGATTGTATAACTGGAGAAGCGTCATTACACTACCACACGTGAAACACTTAACCTTGATGCCAAAAAAATCTTTCCTTCAGGGAAAGACAGAGCATTGCCAGAATCGTAGAAGTCTAGGGTCATGTTACTATGAAAAGAAAACAATTTCATCTATCGATCATCAACCGTCAAGAAAAAGGATATTTACAACAGTAAGGGCAAATGTTATAAACCATTCTAGAAATTTTTTTAAAAACCATTTTGTCATTCAACTCATCAACTGATGGCGTCGATAGATACCAAAGACCATAGTTACTGTGGAATCATCATTGTTCGTGGGGGACCAATGTTCGTGGATTTCGTTGGTCACTATTACCCATGAATTAACATCCCTACGAATAGGTTTTAATTTCCTTTTAATCTTTATAGACATTGTGCCGTTCGCATTATTTATGAATTACCCACGAAATTACGTTCCTACGAACTATCAGCATTGGCCCCCATGAATTAAAATAATTCCACAGTACCTGTTTCATAAGGGACCGTTACCCGACAGGTGATATAATCACTTTTGGAAAACTAGATACGTGTGTGAAACAGTGATGCCCCAACATAAAACCACAAAGAGGAGCTGTAAGACATTTGTAGCAAAATTGAGAATACGAAGTAATTTTCATTATGTTTCCCTTTTATTTTGAGGTCAATTTCAACGTCACAAGATCAACAAAGGAGTAAGCCCACAAATAGTGAAAATCGGCCCTGTGAAATCGTCAAATCAACAAATTATTTTCTGCACAAATGATAGTCTATGCATGATAGTTTATCATGGTGGTAATTTTTTTTAGTTTTACATTGGTGTATCTGAGATCTACATCACGAAATAAAATCACCACATTTTTGTAATGAAATGTCCAAAATTCGTATAGAGCACAGGCTTGGACCAATTTTATTTTTTGTCAGTTTCAATATGATATCAGGAAGGTTAAATTTTTCATAACATGTTCCAGGTCCCTTTCTGTGCTCTATATGTAATTTGGACATTCAATCACAGAAATGTGGTGATTTTAAGCAAATTCTTGTATTTCGTTATGTTTGAGGCAGTAGATCTCGAAAACATGAATGCAATACTCCAAGATTTTTACCACCCTGATAAAATATCCGGATGAGACTGGAAAAACCGAGGTCCCGTGTCACAGCAGGTGTGGCACGATAAAGATCATTTTTGTTCGTCCAAAAACCAATACTGGCTTTCATCACCTACTGGAGTCTTCATTCATCCTCATTTCAAAAAATGAAGGCTAGTTCCTACTTTGTTATACCATATGAATGATTGCCACATATAATTGAAAGAAATGACTACCATGGTAAGTGATTGCTTTTTGTTTTGCCTCGAACTAGAATGTCGCTCTGTCATTGGTGGAAACGCGTCACGTGACTGCCGTCTAAATTTCTTTAGACGGCGAGTTGCAAAATATAGACGGCAACACAGCGGACGTTACGTCTTTTTTTATTATTGAAACTAATTTTTCGTCATACTGTGCTGTCTATATTTGGTCCTCGACAAAACAAAACACTTATTAGGTTTATTATTGACTGTCTACAGAAATATGTCAGGTTGTTCAAGTCCATAGAAGGTTCGGCTTCGCCTCGCCTTCTATGGAATTGAACAACCAGACATATTTCTGTAGACAGTCAGTAACAAACCTTATAAGTAATATTATCATTCTTGAAGACCTACATATCAGAGTTTTTCTGGCACTGCTGCGGTAGGTGTCCAACAGAGGAAACTCGTCGTCTTTGAATTGGCAAAGCGTTTCGTAGGGCTGGTTTTCCCGAACACTAGGACCTACATACATACATACATGACAGCTTTAATATGATGAAAAATATGCAATATATCTATACTATATTAATAAGATGTAGAATGCTTTCACATCCAGCAACATTTTTAAAGTGTGTGTTTTCCCATGAAATAAATTCACTTACTTATTCTGTATCGAATAATGTTGTTTCCCAATCTCTCTAATTCGATGCACGAGTATCTTTTAGAGCTGAAATTAGGAAAAATACAGTTTACCAAGTCTAAATAATGCATGTTCTAACAAACACTGAGTAAATTCTTCTATAATCAAAGTACATGTACTTAAAGTTCTGAAACGAGGTGACAAACAAAAAAGATGTTGGCCTACATGTAAGTGGAATCAGTGTCTAATTCTTTTAGAATTCTCTACGATAAACAAATATTACATGACCAGCTCTCATTTTTATACTTTGTTTTAATTTTGTTGTCTATACTTGTGTCTAAGTTTCAGTTTAAATCAAAGTATAAAAGTAAAGGCGATCTGATCACATAAATATTGATGTTTGTTTATCGTGGAAACTACATTTCTATAACACACGCAGATCTGTACTAGTGAATTACACCCTTCATTTTAAACACACCCTAGCTACCATGGAAATTTCCTCATTCCTTTCTCGATTTTGTCCAAGAAATTTTCATCCCGACGATAAACGTTTGATAATATTCTTTCAATTCCAAATAATTTCATTCTTGATATTAGCCAATCACGTAACACCTCACATACGGCGGTTTGGTACTCTGACATTACGCAACATTCTCAAACCATACTACCCATAATGCTCTGCGTCTCCACACACTCTCTAACTATCGGATGAATACCTACATTGCATAGATAATGTAACTGGTTTTCAATGTTGGATAGATTGGGACATAAAACGATGCTGTTAATTAAACTGAAGGTTTTCACTTTGATAGAAAACATCTGTTTTCGGAAGAACTTCCCAATGAACTATATTTTAAGAGATCATGAATAAAAGTAAACAAATCAGAAATCGGATATTTTCTACCTCATTTCAGGATTTTGAAATTTAACAGGACAAATTCTATAATCAGATATCAGTGTAAAGTTGTTATTTTTCATTTTGAAATTTAACAGGAACAAATATCAGTGTAAAGTTGTTATTTTTCATTTTCCTCTGAAAGTTGAGTTGTAAGAATTGTAATATTTTTAAAAATTGATAAAATGAAAATCGTTGGAACTCGGCTGTGCCGCCATTTTTTGCTGGACGAGGTGTCACCTCGTAAAAATCAAAGTAGCAAAGGCTATAAAAAAAAAACCAAACAAACTAAATACACTAGAACAAGAGACCCATGGACCGCATCGCTCACCCGAGTGACCTTGACCCAGCTGTTGATCAGCAGTGGTGATTTTTAAAGAATTTTTACCAATCTTAATTTTTAACGGATTATGGATATGAAATTTAAGAATATATACCTCACGCACAGAAACGGGTGCTTATGAGCACGTTTACTACATTAAAGTACACAGATGAGCTAATGTTATATGGAAGTTAGCATTTTGTAAAGTCAAAAGGCTAATAATGAACGAGAGAGAGAGAGAGAGAGAGAAGAGAGAGAGAGAGAGAGAGAGAGAGAGAGAGAGAGAGAGAGAGAGATCATACCTCTGAATCACGTTTCATATACTCTCTCTCTCTCTCTCTCTCTCTCTCTCTCTCTCTCTCTTCTCTCTCTCTCTCTCTCTCCTCTCTCTCTCTTCTCTTCTCTTGATAATGAATGTTCTGTACAGTCAGGCATCAATCAAAAATGTATTAAGGCATAAAAAGAAACAACCAAACATATAAGGTCTTTCCAATGTTTATTCTGTGTACAATTTTGTTCACAAAACTAATTTGGTCTACAGCCTATTTCTAAGGGTTTTTTTTGTCAGCAACTGTCCAGCCCATTATTTTCACGGTATTCTGTGTTTTGTGACGAACTAACCAGAAATTTTTGAATTGAATATTTTGACGAGAGGGTCTCATGGTTATTATGAGGTATACTGACCTTTACACGTATAGAATTTTTATGCCCCCGCCATAAAATGGCCGGGGGTATATAGTGTTCACCCTGTTCCGTCATTCTGTCATTCCGTCATCATTTGGTTTCCGTTCATTATCTCTGCAACGGTTGCACACATTCAACTCAAATTTGGTATATGGATACATGACAGGAATATGCAGGCAAGTTCGAAGTTGGTCATGGTCCGATGATTTTTGACAGAGTTCGCCTCTCTTGAACTTAGAAAAAAAAATCAGAAATTTTCTGTTTCCGTTCATTATCTCTGCAACGGTTGCACACATTCAACTCAAATTTGGTATATGGATACGTCACAGGAATATGCAGGTCAATTTCGAAGTTGGTCATGTCCGATGATTTTTGACAGAGTTAGCCCTCTTGAACTTAGAAAAAAATCAGAAATTTTCGTTTCCGTTCATTATCTCTGCAACGGTTGCACACATTCAACTCAAATTTGGTATATGGATACGTCACGGAATATGCAGGTCAAGTTCGAAGTTGGTCATGGTCCGATGGTTTTTGACAGAGTTAGCCCTCCTCTGCAACGGTTGCACACATTCAACTCAAATTTGATATATGGATACGCCACAGTTCATGCATTTGAAAAAACTTTCAATTTCACCCTTACGAATATCTTTCATTAGACTTCACTGCAGGCGGGGCATTCGTGTCGCACCGACACATCTAGTTTATCAAAAGGTTTACCATCATACAAACGGTCCCGACTTTGGGTACCCCTTTTCGTAAACAGCGAGGAGATCACTGGATCAAGACTCTGGGCACTGCATTTCCATATGGATGCAACGACAAGAATGTAGAAAATTTGACTAGTCCACTAGCAAATGATGTGAATGTGATGGGACTTTTTCAAAATACACAAAGACGTAAATGCAGTTACGGATGACATCGTTCATATCAAAGACCAAACATACACGATGTCACTCTTCGTTCACTTTTGCCTTACGTCAGCCAACAATTAGGTCCGCATCACATTCACACAAAACTTTACTCAGTTCCATTGAGAGTTTTGAACAAGTTTTTAGAAGATGTCAAAGCTAGTCTACATTTGGATATATAGAGTAGACTGAATGCTATGATCATGTATGTTGCCTATCACAGGCTTACAGATCTTCGCTAGCCAAGGGTTTTCGGTTCACCATGGGGGGGACTGGACGACAACCTTGGCTAGCAGATGGGATATCTCTTGAATCTTTTCAAAGTTCTTAGCTGAAATTTACTAATAAAGGCATAGATTCCGCAAACATAAGCAACATTCTTCGTCATAAAAACGTTCAGTCGTGTATTCCAGCATATTTTAAATTCAAGTCTACACCCTGTATTTCCTAGAAGTATACCTCCACGATTGCATCCAAACTTTTTAATTACAAGAAGACTCTACAGTGCCTAGATGTTGACAATCTTATACTTAATCCACCTATATGTCCTTTTTCTCCTTCTTTCAACTACAGTCCAGGTGGACATGTCATTACAGATGATGTAAATATAGTTGAAAATGAGGATCTAAGGTCACTTATTTTAAGATGTTTTGTACACTTTAGTCCCTTCCTAAATACCATGTTACAGTCTAAACATACTTTAAACACCGTAATACTAATTCATATAATACACAGTTATCCATGGTTTAAACAAACTTAAATTTACATGAAAGTATTGTGCCTCCATATCCATTCCAGAAATTACAACCTAGCTACTTGTTCTTCTATATATCACTCTCCTATTTTGGACACGTCAAATCTAGGAGAGAAAATACATATTGCGTGTAGAGCTTTACGCCAATCATTCGGCAATTAGGAGGAGTCCCGCATGACGCCAATCATTCGGCAATCAGGAGGAGTTCCGCATGACGCGTCGTTGGTATCTTACTGTTACGGTCCAGAGCATGCACAAGTCTAAATTTGTGGCGCTTCGACTATGTACAGCTCTAATTCTCGTAAAACTCCATAACGACCAGTTACAAAAACCAAACTTTAGACCCATGGACACACTACACGTAGTCCAAAGTCATTAACAAGTCTGCTTACGTGATCAAGATATATAACATTAATTCAAACATGTTTTTGAACGAACATTACGAAATATTCAATTATGGCATTTATCACATTTTGAATATATGGTTTTAATCCCAGTGCAAGCGCGATAACTCTGGTACTCTTGTTCTCGTCAAACATTCTGGAGACCACGATGTGCAATGTAATTAACTTTCCCAGATGACACAGATTCATAGCTCAAGCCAACACGAAGACGTCATTGGAAATTTCAAGATTTGAACGTCATCCATCTTCCATCGGTCACAATGCCTCCCAAAAAACAAAAAAGGGGAACGCTAACATACGTGGGGAATAGGCCAAAACGCAAAGAAAACAACAAGACGCTTGGTTGAGGCAGCCGGTCCGATGCACATGGAACTCATAACTTGTCGTCGCACGATTGATTACTGATAGAATGCAGCCTACCGTATGAATGAAGCGCTGAACGATCTAGATGATAGCAACGGACACAGTAGACAACCGGCCCTCAGGCCTCGGTACCTCGCTGCGGATGGTGCTAGTGTCGGCGGACAAGGTCAGCTAGGTCAAGCAGGTACGAACATTGATTTTGGCTATTAATTCGTATGCTATGGGAAGTCAGTCGGGTTCAAGTTAATATGCAAGGCCAATGTATAGGGGGGTCTTATGTTTGGGGACAGGCACAATGGAGTCGCCATCAGCGAGTTTCAGTATGTGATCCAATAGAGCAGTCACGTGCCCCAAGCTATGCGGGAAAAAATATGGGCGGGGCTTACCGGATTTAAGCTATTGCTACTAAAACAGGCCCGTGACCTTTAGAAACGATTAATTTTCTCAGGGGAGCTAGTTATTAAGATACGGCCAGCTGGTCGTTGAAAAACACCATTTGAAATCCATTAACATATATACACCCTTGCAATGCATTCCTGATCTACAATGTCTATATATATCTTGAGGAAGTTCCCAGGGAAGGCCCAGGAATGTGATCAAAGTACTTGCACAATTATCAGGCTAGCGGCTAGTAGACAGGGTCATTTGGGCTGGGTGTACAGTAATATGACGAGCAGTTCCGTCTTAAAGAAAGAGCTGGAATCCTACATTCATCGTGGGGGGAGATTGGATCTTTGATTATGGGTCAATGTTTTATACAGCGGGTCATGGAAGCAATATACCCCATTCAACACTCAGGATAAGGTAATTGGCATGTAGGTAATATATGCAAGGAACCAATATCTCCTTTCGGAATAATCAAAGGGACCCGTTTCTCAATCCCTCGATGCGCATCTTCCCTAGGGTGGGGGTTCTGGATTTAGCCAAAACCTACAACACTGGAATAAACCGAACAATTAAGTCAGTGGGTAATTGTTTTTGCCTTTCAATAGGGGCTCCTTTGCACCTTTAACCCCTGCAGATATAAGCATAGATGTGCCAATTGTGGGGGACCCACCCTCAAACAAGTTGCCCCTCAGGCCATTATAAAATAAAGGGAGGATATAAGAAGAGGAAAGGAAATTTAAAAAGGAGGGAGTCAGAGATAGTAGGGGACACTCCCCTGTATGATCTCGGGTTTGCGCCCATTAATTACACTGAATTGTGTGCTGAATTGGCTTATTTTCCCTTTCAGTCTGACTGACTCGAACTTTTGAATGGTTTTAAGTTTGGTTTTCCATTGCACTATGCCGGCCCTAGAATATACAGGGAAGCTATACATCTTAAAGCTGCCATAGAGACTCCTCATGTCGTTGAGCAAAAGCTTCTCGAAGAAGTCTCACTGGGTAGAATGGTAGGTCATTTTGATGCCATTCCCTTTCCCACACTTCGGGTTTCCCCAGTAGGCCTTGTGCCTAAGAAAGACGGGAACTTTTGAATAATCCATCACCCGTCTTATCCAGACGTTGACTCTGTTAATTATTACATTGACCCAGACATTTGTTCTGTTAAATATAGCAACATAGACGAAGCGGTATTGATGGTACAGCTACTGGGACAAGGCGCATTACTCGCCAAAACTGACCCAAAGAGTGCCTTCCGTTTGTTACCTATTTACCCAGGAGATTTTGACCTGTTGGGCATTAAGTTTCATGACAAATACTACTTTGATAAATACTTGCCTTTCGGCTTCAAACTTTCTTGCGCATTATTTAACAAATTTAGTGCCTTTTTACATTGGTTGATATGTAAACAAATCAAACAATCAAAATGTCATACACTGCCTGGACGATTTTTTATTCGGAGGAAAATCTAGCGATTCTAACTGTAAAAATAAATTGTTTACCTTCCCCAGTATCTGCGCTCAACTCGGAGTACCTATAGCTAATGACAAAACCGTCGAGCCCACTACATGTTTGACATTTTTAGGGGTATAATTTGACTCATGGTCTATATATGGTTATACGTTTACCTCAAGCCAAACTGGCCAACTCCGGATTAGAATTCAAAACACCTTACATGTCAGTAAGATCATTTTGCGCGACTTGCAGTCCATATTAGGGTTATTATACTTTGCCAGTCAGGTGGTTGCATCAGGTAGGGCTTTTATCAGGAGACTCATAGATGCCACAATCGGAGTTAAGAAAGCTAATTATATAAGGATAACATCTAGTATGAAATTGGACTTTGAGTCATGTGGTTAAAGTTTCTCGATCATTACAACGGTGTGACTATTTTCCCCGAGAGGCTCCGTGTCTCCAATGATGCACTCCAGTTATTCACTGATAGTGCTGGTGGCACATCTAGAGGTTTTGGTATATATTTTCATAATAAGTGGGCAGGTGGCCCAACCAGTGCCACTGGTTGGAATCAGACAGACTACGCGATATGACATTCTTAGAGTTATTCCCTGTCGTTGCAGCCATATTGGCGTGGGGCCCATTATTGGCGAACAAGCGGATCTTATTCCATATCGACAACCAGGCAGTCGCGCATGTAGTAAAGAAACAAGCTTCTAGATCCACCGATGTCATGGTATTGGTTAGGAAATTGGTGCTTAATACCCTTCAATTCAATATTATATTTAAGGCAGAGTGCATCAATACCAAACTCAATGCTATTGCTGATTCCATTTCTCATTGTCAGTTGCATCGTTTTCGGACTTCGGCTCCTCGGGCAGATCCAGAACCAACTCAATTGCCTCCAGAAGTCTGGGAGATCTGATCGAGGAAACTCAGAATCTGTTAAAGGCATCTATGGCATAGAATCCCTGGCAAACATATAAGACAGCCTTTGATAGATTCAATCAGTTCAGGTACCTGTTTGGTTTACCATTAACCTGGCCATCTCCTTTAGATCATTTTATTCCTCAAATGTCATTGTAAAGCAAAGCTCAAGGCTCTATTAGAACCTACATATCAGGCTTGTCGTACATGTACAAAATTCGTGGTCTTTAGGATGTTTCCAAAACATTTGTAGTCATTAAAATCCTGTAAGGGGCTGCAAGACGGACACAAAAACAGAACAAAAGAGCCCCAATTACCCTACATAGGCTCTTGTAATTATTACAGCCCCTGGAAAAAGTATGTGCTTCGAGCAATGAAGCTCACCTTTTCAAGGCAGCTTTTTGCTTAGCATTCTTTGGTTTTTTTTAAGAATCGGTGAATTGACCAGCAAATCACTGAGAGTGCATGACCCCAGACCTTTGCGACATAGCGACATTGACATCATTAACCTCAATGGACTTAGACAGGCAAAGCTGACAATAAGACAATCTAAAACCGACCACTTGGGCCACAAGGCTACTTTGTTCCTGTTCGAAACTGGAGTCCTGATTGTCTTGTTTCCTCAGTAAGTAAATTCTTAAGGGTTCGATCCCAGGGTAAACCACAATATGGCCAATTCCTGGTTCATTTCGATGTCAATCCCCTACCGCGTCACCAGTCATCGTCCCTTTTAGCAAAATACCATTCTGTAACATCAACCAGGGATGTTTTAGGTCACACTCTTTCCGATAGGGCAGCTACTGAGCTGCAATGAGGGGCACCCCGACCACATAAAAACAATGGGGCAGATGGAGGTCGGATGCCCATGATTCATACATTAGATTTGTGTAACACATTTTTTGATGCCCAGTGGAACAGATGGAACCTAATCTTTTCATAAGACTCACACTCTATCTCTCTCTAATCTTCTTTCTTTATTTCTCTCTCTCTTTCTTAAAAAAATAGTCTGTATTGATGCTTGAATTTGTTATGCATATTTTGTATTGTGAATTAATTATACAGATGCTTGAAAAATAAAAAAAAAAATAAAATTGTGTAACACATTCCAACAGTTAACTATGAAATTTAGTCTTTGAAGACTTGCATGCGTTAACCATTTCCAAGTTTTGTAGGTCATAGGAGAGTGATTTGGGCCCTGAGGTCATCTATAGAGTACTGGACCGCCAGAAGAGCCGCCATTCCACCTGGAGGAAGAAATCTTGCTTTAAGATTCATTACCAGATCTTATTAGAGAGTGTAGAACTTTGACTTCTTTTAGATCAGCCTACCTTAAACATTATTTTGATACTCGATAATACTCAAGCTAGTTCTTATCTGTATATAGCATATCCGTGGTAATTTACATGTTGTGTGGTTTATGGCTTATATGTATATATGTTAAAGACAGGACCACAATGTAAACTAGTTTGTATATACTAATTGTGCAATCCTGTTTAAATAAAGGTCATTATTATTATTATTGTCTTTGAAACACAAGAATGTGACTATATTGTGTTTTGGGACCAAGAACATGAAATGGAATAACTTTTACTCTATGTTTGAAAATAAGTTGAAATCCAACCCTCTCCCCACCAAATTACTTACATTTGGGTTCAAACGATTTGGGTGTCTAGCCGGTAGAGAAATTATTACATAACATCAAGTGTTCCTCGCCTCTATGGGCACAATGCCAAGTCAGCCGCCAAGATTGCGTTAAGCAGTTCCTCAAATCTGAAGGGGGTCTGGTCATCAGACACCCAACGATCACATTTGCTCAAAAAATCTGCTTAGGTATGATGGTACCCATTTAAACCAACTGGGCAATTCAGTTTTCCTTAACAGTCTGCAGGGGGGGGGGGGGGGCGGGGAAACCTTTTAAGAAAGCAAACAAGCGGCCGAGGTGTCCCCGGTGCATTTTTGAGGCCATTTTTAACTTTGGGCGATAATCTTTACCCACTGTTTATGTCCATGATACATATATTTTGCCATTTATTCAATTTAGGTCTCTAACAGAGGTGTGGTGGGTGAAGTACGTATATATATAATTAACTAATGCCGTACGTCATAATGGGTCGTACGCGTTGGTGGCGGGTGAACTTGTATAGACAAGTTCATGTGGCGGAATTCGGGGATTACCATGAATGAGGATTTCTATTTTGTCTGGCTCAAAACTCTGGCGGTTCCAAGGGCAAGTTTTGGGGCCTACCCCTGGGGGTGTCATCCCCAGGTTGTTGGTTTTTTACCAGGGGAGGCAGTATAAAGTAAGGGCCCGAGTCAGAACTTGAACTCCCCCTCTTGTGTGTCACTCTTGTCGGTGGTTCCCTACCCCTGGGGGTGTCATCCCCAACCTGTGGGGGCGCTATCGCGCCAGGTTCTAAGGGAGGTCATCCCGGTAGGCAGATAGTGTTTCCCTGGGTTCCGCCGGTATATTGATATTGTTGTATAAATATATTGCGAGAAGCAACCGCCACTAAATGTAATTATTGTTCCTTTAACAAAATTTATTGTAAATATTCTTTTGTCGGTTCTGGTGTATCTGGGATTAATGACATTTATCAACATTTCTTGATAAATGGTTTTAATTCTAGTGCAAGCGCGATAACTCTGGTACTCTTGTTCTCGTCAAACATTCTTTTTCATACACATTGTGCAATGTAATCAAGCTTTCCCAATGGCACAGATTCATAGCTCAAGCCACCACGAAGCAGACATCATTGAAAAATTCACCCACCCACCCATCCAACATTGAGATCGATACTTGTTTTTCTTTGTGATTTCAGTCATAAACCTATGTGAACTCGGACATAAAGGACTGGTGTGGAACGTCTTTATGGTGCTGGACTTTTTGCAATCGAAGGCTAGAATACTGTGTAATGATTGGACTTTGTGCTTATATGGGTCATTTCAAGCGAAATGACCAGGACTAGTATGACATATTCCTAATTCAGTGATAATCGCGTTTAGTGATGTTTATTCCAATGTGTTCACGTGGTACTTACCGCTTATATCGCAAGCAGAGAGCATGCAAATTTTAATTTGGGATTATGGTAAAGCATATTTTAGTCGCAATATGGGTTGGGGGCGGCGGAATTCGGGGATAACCACGAATGAGGATTTCTATCATGTCTGACTCAAAAATATGGGTTATTCATCCTCAGTACTGGGGAAGATTTTAGGGTTACCTCAGCGGTACCTGAGGGACCAGCTTGACCCTTGCGGTTCAGGGCAAGTTTTGTGGGCCTACCCCTGGTGGTGTCATCCCCAAGTTGTTGTTTTTTTTACCAGGGGAGGTAGTATAGAGTTAAGGCCCGAGCTTGAACTCTTCTAGTGTGGCACTCACTCTTGTCGGTGGTTCCAAGAGGTGTGTTCCCACTACAGTTACCTGTGGGGATTCTATCGCGCCAGGTTCTATGGGAGGTAATTCCGGTAGGCAGATAGTGTTTCCCTGGGTTCCATGGATGTTTAAAATGTACCTTGTTCGGTCATTATTTTATAAAGACCGTGGGATGTGACTTAGGGGAAACTACTCCCGGTAAGTTTCTGCTATCCCAGTGGCGGATCCAGGATTTGTCGAAAGGGAGGCCCAGTCCGTTGAAAAAGGAGCCAATAAGCTTAAGGTCTGGGATAAAGCCAAATGGGGGACTCATGGGGCGAAACCCCCGGAAGCTCTCAGGTTTTAGAGCTTTTAAAGTTACTTTTAGAGGTTAATTAAGCTATATATCTACACATGATAATTAAGTTTTGTCACTATAAGGGGGCCGGGGAGGCAGGCGGACCCCATGGACCTCCCTCTAAATCCGCCACTGTATTCAACCGACCTCTATCAAAATCAAGCTCACAACCACCAACTGTCACTGGCGGTTGTTTCTGATTACTTGAAGCCATTATATGTTCCCTGCTATTAGCTTGTTCTTTGGTACATGTAGCATCTTCGCGACTCGATGCAATTTGAGACAGTAGTTGTTCAATGGGATCCACCACATCACCTTCTTTATCTAATTTTCTGACTGGGTTCACAATCACTTCTGCACCATCATCGTCATCTCCAACATGATTGATGTCTTTGATATAAGAGGAAGTCGATCCGAATATTTTGCACATTCATTAGAGTCAGAACATCGATATCAAATTTATGTAGAAGGCAGAGAAAAACGTTGAAATTTTTCTTTTTCAACTTCTTCATAAAGCGATCCATTTTTCCCGACTGATCGTGTCAGATTTTTAACTCTCTGAGTTCACATTAATTCCATGTTTCTAAACTGATATGCTTCAGTACAGTAGAACGCTCAATGAGTTCAAATCACATTACAATAAAAATCAGGGTTTTTCTAAGTGTTCATGTTTGTCGAGCTGCTGCTCTGTGGGTTCTTTGTATGTAAAAACAAATCTGCTTATTTCACGTAAAAATCAACTTGCAAAATACGTGAATCAGTTTCCGCTATTACGGCGTATATCGGCAATCAATTTCACGTAATGAGCAAACTGAAGACAGTTCAACATTTCTACGTGTTTCAAGCAATGTGTTGCTTCATTTCGTGTAATTGGCAGCTCTTTGCCGACGACGTGAAATTGGCAAACACGCTTGCCAAATACGCGAAAAGAGCACTTTCACGAATTTGGCACGACATATATACTAGTAAGTCACCTAAGTGAACAATGTCACCACTAAACACTTTCAAAAATAATATTGTTAATCAGTAGAAATGATGTAATTGATAAGGCTGAAAAAATGTTTATTGTAGTGGAGTTTTACAAAGGCGAATAACTCTTGAATATTTAAGACGTTTATTATCAAAACCATGAATTTTCATTCTCGATATATTTCCTTTCTTGATATATTTCCTTCAATCAAATATGACACTTCTGATTTCTTTAAATATTAAAATGAAAATGTTTTTTTTATTTTTTTTTTTACAATTTACAACTTTACTAGGAATAGTTGGGTATTTGTTTCATTTGCATGTGGAAATATTGATTTTCTTTTGTATAACCTGCCATTAAAGAAGACTATATTTTTTTTTCTAGAATGTACATTGAAAGTTCATATTTTCCATCACATAAATTCGTTAATTAATTACCTTAGCATCAAACTGATATCCAAGTTCAAAACTCTTATTTTTATAAAGGCTCGCTGATAAATTCATTTTATTGTATGATATTGAATACCCCCTACCTCTCATTTTGGTTGACATTCAACAAAGTAGAAGTCAATAATTCCCCATATCCACCTCAACGTGATACTCCATGTGAATATTAGGATTTATTTTGGATCTCAGCCAACTTGCTGCGATCGATCGATTCACCTCCTTACAATTAAAGCAAAAAAAAAAAAATCTTCAATTTTTGTTAAAATCTTTTAATCATATAATAAATTAATTGCGGCGTCGGTGGCTTAATGGTTAGGTCGTCGGACTCTCGACAAAGATGTTGTAAGTTCGAATCCTAGCCGTGGCAGGGCCGACGTTGTGTCCTTGGGAATGCACTTAACATGAATTTCCTCACTGTGTTAAAGGGGTACCTGACTATAGACAGTGAAATATATTGTCAGAATATTAGTGTTCTAGCGCTGTAATGGCAGCTTGCATTGTTAATGTCTGCTGGGGTAATAATGTATTGTAAAGCCCTTTGAGCATTTAAGTGGATAAAGCGCTATATAAATCCAGACATTATTATTATTATTAAAACAATTGCTGCTTTATCGGTCAATACGATGATTTAGACACCTTAGAAGTAAAATATTCACTGAGCCCGAAGGTGTCTAAACCATCGTATTGACCCCAAAAACATCTATAATTGTATATTATACCAGTGTATAGTTCAATAATACCATTCATGTAAAAATAAACAAATGTGGTCAATCAAATTATAAAATTTCATACAATTGTAACAGGAAAAGTAATCATCTATAGAAATATTGCAATTATAACGATATATTTCAATATGCCATGACTTAAAAACACCATACGTTCTGGCGTTTAGATATAAAGTCGTCTATCGATAAAAATTCAACCTTTGTGCAGATGCAAAACTGTAACAATTTGTCTACTGCGTAATAGTTACACAGATACCTGGTGACATGGATATTGCCCTTTACTTTGTGGTTCATGTCAACAACAGATTGAAGATCTGCACACAGAAATTTGACAGCACAGAGTAGCTTTATCAAAAGTTAGAGATAATAATGTCATTCTCAATGATATGCGTATCTTTGTGACTTTACAAGATGATAAACTATGACATATTTGTTTATTCATTGTGAAATAATACCCATTTATCACAAGTACAACGTACATTTAGTTCGTTCTAGATATGTATGATATATGCAATAATCTCCCACTGTATTAAACAATTATTGAACAAAATTATGTATGACACCTTCACAATATAGTCATGGGTTTACGCAATCCTTATTCTGTAATATGTTGCCTGTGAATGCCATTTAAAATCAAATAATAAAGTACATAATGGAACTATTCTATTAATGAACTGATATAAATGAGGTGTACATGTACATCTGCGATCATAGGCAAAACGAGCTCTTGTGTTTTGAATCAATTGAGACATAAACATCGTCTGCATGATGTGGAAAGTGAATTTAGGGGTGGATTCAGGAGATACGAAAGCCTGAAAAGTATCCCGACCCCAGGGAGCCACCAGGTGGTACCCCTACAGCCCAAATTGGAAGGCAGGGAATGATAGTCTTATGTGTCCCTTACTTTACCCTGTTGTTCATTTGATGCACACTTCAAAGATAAGGGA
>CAJDSM010000090.1:9855-24952 GCA_903981925.1 Ostrea lurida
AATTGGTACCGTATATGTTTTATATTGACAAGTCGTATAATCACAAACCCCGCTACAATAATCCAGAATACGAATAGCTCAATATGTTTAGATATACATTAAATGTACATGTATTTTCAAAATTAAAGATCCAAGTGTTTCAGCATTAATTCCTAATAAAGTCAATAGTCTCGCTGAATAACAACAAAAAATTCTTACCACTGATATCAAGTGATCTAGTGATCTTAAAGTTATGAATATGCATTAAGCACGTAACTTTAAAAGGTTGCTAAGGCGCGTATTTGTAGTGTGAAAACTAATCAGATTTAAGACCATGCTATTTAAACTACAAACGAAAATTATAAAATAAGCTTACAAAGTTGACCATATATACTGTATGTTATGTACATGAATGACAACTCCCACCACCACCAACCAATTATAAAAAGCTGATCGGATGATCTCACTCCAACCGACAATATTTTATCTCAAATATTAGTTTATATCTATAATTATTAATAATGTTTTATTTTGACCCCCGGCAGGTATAGATAGTCAGTGATAAAGGTTTTGAAGATGCTGCATTATGTTTCATTGCGGCATCATATTAACATAAATGTTGGATTTTCCAAAATAATGTAGAACAATTTGTGGGTATCCCTTTTTGAAGTTCCAGTGTCAGGACAGCAAAACTGGCATTTCATACTCATAAAATAAAAATACATGTACATGTGCATGACTGCATTTTTTAAATTCTTGATTTTCCCCGTCGGTGTTCCAATGTCGGAATGGTTCTTTGATTTTGATTTGAAAAGGAACTTTCTTGAAAAATAATTCAACATTCCGGGAAAATCTTGTTCAATTAAGGTATTTGCACATATCCATATTATGTTTCATATTCCATACGATTCTCATCGAAGTGTGTGTGTGTGTTGTTTTTTAAATTTTTATATCGTATATCATCATCATTTTTTTGATTGATTGATCAGAATTTGGAGACGCTATCTCATAGATCAAGATGAATTATTTGGTCAGTTAGAATCTAGAGGTATCGATGAAAGTGTTTATATATTTTTATTTATTTTTTTTTAGATATGTCACTAAATTTATGTTTGGTAATATGTACATACTCGTAAAAATCTATATGCAAACAAGCTTCACACACAACTAAAAATAATGTGCTTGTGTAGTTTGATGAGTAAAGATTAAGAATGAACATGATAATTCAGAATCCTTGATATATAATGTGTTGTACTATTAATGCAAAAGTTTTCTTTAACCAAAATTACCCATAAAATCGTCTCAATAAAAGTGAATAATTCTCGACAGAACGAAAACAAAGCATGAGAGGTTCCATAACTATTACACTAAATACAAGAAAGGTTCCCTTTTTCTACATTATTTAAAAAATGTACATGTATTCACTACATCCAAAGTACAACAAAGCAAACAAAACAAAAACACCATCTATTGTTCCTAGCAATACAAAATCAAAAGTCACGTAAATACTCCAAAACCCATTTTTAAATCAAAATAGTCTTAAAGAATTCTAAACAGAAGTTTTCCAATGCCTTCTACAATACAGGTTGATCAGCAAAGGTTCGAGCACACTCTCAGAGATACTTGCAGCAGGTAGGTGCTTTATCAAAATATAAATATATATATTACATGTAGGTAGATGATTTGTAAATTAGTTTAATCTTGCATTAAAGGGGCATAGACACTTTTCCAAGAGCGAATTTTTTAGTGTTTGTAGGGCATATGGTCAGCAAAAGTCTGAATGACAGTTGGTGAGTTACTAGCGAGATACAGCACTCACAATTCTTTGTTATTTAAACAAGGATCATGTCCTGTTTTTATTTACATATATTGAATATACTTTTAAACGTTTCATTTAAAGCAGATTTTTCAAATTACAAGTTTTTTTCTGAACACATTCAAACAGTTTCTAGCGTTTCTCACATTTTATTCTATTTTAAACATGCCATTTTCTATTAATCAACTTCTATGTAAACAAAAACATGACACGAGCCTTGTTTACATAACAAAGAATGAGTGCTATATCTCATGTAACTCTTTTTTTCCCTGACCATTAGAAATGCCTTAGAGTTAAGCATTATAAACATAAAATGGAAAAATAAAATGGATTGTTTTTAGCTCAGAACGTGTCCATGTCCCTTTAACACAATCTAACACTTCGTAACTTTTATTCCAGTTGGACTAGAGATAGCTCGGTTAAACATACATGCATACAAAGAACAACAGATTCCTATGACCATTGTGGTGTACTATAGCGTAAACATACATCGAGATAGACGATCTGCTCTAATTCATGAAAAAAAAATTAAGACATTCAATTTCATAATATTTAATGTTTTCACACAATCGAAACAATCTATTATTATTATTATTCACATTTATATAGCGCCGGCGCTTTACATAAAAATAAAACAATACAAGACCGGAAAAGAAAGTGTGTGTGCGCAGAACTTTTTTAGTATAAATATGATACTAAATCAATGTAAAAGCAATATCAGTGGCTACCAACTTCATTTCTATTTCGAAATGCCCTCTCTGACCAACTACAAAAATCTGAATATCACCAAGACAAGACGGTGCATTTACATAATTACATGTAATAAGCCTCCATGTCGAAACAATAACAATGCGCGTGAACACAGATCGTATTTAGCAAAGTGAATTAGATTCTTTATTCATCAGAAAACCAGACCACTGGTACACGAGGTGTAGATAAAAGTGTAGACACACAGGAACACAAATAACAGGTAAGGGTGTAAAAAAGTATATGACGAAAAAAAAAAAATAATAAAATACAGACATTCAAGAAGAGCATACAGCTTTAAAATTTTTGATAAATCTTGACAATGATTTTGATATATCTACATCGTAGCCGACGAAAGAGTTGCTGAAAGGAGGTGATAAACTGGTTCAAATACTCAATCAATAGGCATCTTCTACCTAATTGTATGTTTCAACTGACGTCACATCCGTTGGCACAAGAAAACAGAATCACGTGTCCCACTGTATAAAGTTTCAAAACAATTTGCTCATGGGAAAGATATAACCGATTTACCTAGAGAAAAATCTTAATGGGACTTGGAAGTGTATCAATATGTTTTTAAAAATGACCACGTGATCGACCAGATCGTTAGGGAGAATGTAAACAAAATGTTTAGAATCAAGCTTGATACAAATGCACTTTCCACCATTACCAGGGCATCGTATGGTCAATGTGTAATGCTCAATTTAGGCTAATTTGTAAATAATTTTGAAATTCATAGACGCATGCTCCGTATGACTACTGTTCAAAAATATACATGTATATTCCATTCACTACAGTGTTCTATGTTAATTTTCGTTAGACAATATTAAATTGATAAAGATTTTTTAAAGCTACTGATCATCTCTATCCCCAGTGAAAAAATCTTAACAAATAGGCTATACTGAGATTGGAAAATATACAGAGTATACCCAGCCTAACGGTCACATGATCCTCCAGATCAACTCTATACCTCAATAACTTGGTTTTTATCTATTGATTTAACGAATTTTTAAATTTCTATAGTTTACACACTGCCTTTTGGGAAGTACTTGTTGTAGAAACTTCGTATAAAATGGTAAATTCATAAATAATGAATGAGAATGAAACGCATTGATTGCAGTTATCAACAATTCCATCTATATACATATTTTAAAATCTTTTATTCAGAAC
This sequence comes from Ostrea lurida, assembly GCA_903981925.1. Taxonomy (NCBI): domain Eukaryota; kingdom Metazoa; phylum Mollusca; class Bivalvia; order Ostreida; family Ostreidae; genus Ostrea; species Ostrea lurida. Next base: position 13,568 of record CAJDSM010000090.1, read on the forward strand.
TTTTGTACTTATCACTCTACCAAAACACTAATCTCCCAATGTGCATTTTCTAACACCGCCACAAATATATCGGCGGCTCCTGCGGCCGATGATTATCTTCCCTACTTTACCTGCATTTTTATAATTGAAATTATTTTCATCTTTTGCGATGAGTACTGCAGGTTCATTTTTAATACTGATTTTTGAAAAGTGTTTACTCTAAAGTTGTCAAGGCCTATGGAAAATGGTCTGCTAAATGGCCAACATTTTATAAATTGAGAAATTTACCATGCTGATAAATTGTTAATATCTAGAACAATCATTATGTATATCATCCCATTTTAATTCCATATCAAATCGTGAGTGTGAAGAATTTCTAGGAATGGAAATCCATCATTTCCGCTGACTTATATTTTACCTATACTTACATATAAATCCTGCCTTGGTTGTATCTGTTGCACTTCTCATAATTGAACTACATGTATTACACTCCGCTTTGAGGCTGCAAAGTAGATGTTAAAAGTATCGACACATCTATATTAATAATTCATAAGTAGGAACACGGATGGAGATAAATTTTGATACTGAATAAGATATCGTGCAATTTTTAAAAAGTGTTTACTCGTAAGTTATCAAGGTAAAATGGTCTGCTAAATGGCCAACAAAATAAATTTATCCAGTGATTGATTCGAACACATAATCCATTTTCAAAGTCTCTTTTATCGCCGAAAATAGAAGAAGAAAAAAACTCTTAACAATTTCTTGAAATACCGACCTTCCTCAGTCGGTTTTTTAACTGTTGGTGTTGAAACATGACTTAGGGAGCTATATACATGTATATTATATGGATGAGTATTCACGAAGTCCCCCCTTACAGAATCACGAGTTTTATCATTTTTTCCAAGAGTTGAATAAAAGAATTATATTTTTCTGAACATACATGAGGTTATGAACTGCAACATGAACACATTCGAAATTAAAGTTTATTTTTACATTCTACTTTCACTTTTGTTGGAAAAATAGATGAACCACATTTATAATGTTTATGTATTATTAGGCGCATTGGTTGCAACTGCAACACATTCACGATGAATTTGAAATTACTATAATTACAAATTAGTATAGATATAAGCAAATGCATTAGAAATGTATATATTGTGATATAATTATGAGATATTAAATAATTACAAGCGTACAATCGCTCGTGGTCAAGTGAAACTGCACTAGCATCATCAATGTTAATTAACGAATCAATTAGTGTTTTAAATTCTGATTTACAAGAATATATTCTCTGCTTCTTTACATTTACACCAAAATTAGACGTCCATGATTTTCATTGCTTATATGATAATCTTTTTAAATATTTTTTATGTATTTTAATATTGTTCACTGGTCCTATGAATGTACAAGTCCTTGGTCTTAAGTCGTTTGTTTCCCATTCAATATGAAATATGAAGCGGCAAAATTTCAAAAGCAACTTCAAGCTTAAGAATGTGATACAGCCTATCTTATAAAAATCTAATAGAAAGAAAATTAATATTAGTAAACAAAGGCACAAATGAAATCTACAATATAAAACGCCCAGTCGATTTGATATCTCTAGACATTAATTTATGTTTCCGATGCCATGTAAATCTGTGTTGGTCATTGGGTTACAGGGAAATAAATCCCTTTTAAACATTCCACAGACCCTAGCTACTGTAAGTTGCTTTTCCTGTACGTTTCATTTATAGATAAAGGAAACAATTATTGCACAATATCATGTTGTTTTGTGACAACAGTAATGTGTGTTATTGTAGCTGAAGCAACCGACTTGGACTGCTTAACGTCAAGAGATATCGCAGCCATTGCTTTTTTCGCACGTTCCGTATTTAGGGGGAAACCGAAATAGAGATACCGCTTGTAAAAACCAGTGTAACATTCTGATATATGAGCGACACGTTGCTCAGATTCAAAACCTTTACATATGTTATATTATTGTTCTCTATCAATATTTTTGCTAAGTCATGTTTATAATCTATCAAATAATGGACATTTTGATATCGTCTTGACATGCGAAGATTTCATAATTGTGATTAATTGAAACGAAGCTCAATCGACTGCACCCAAGAGGAAGATGTCAACACTTTATTTTCCCATATCTCCAAAGGCTTATGACAACGTATTTTGCTTATTTTCTTGAGAAACCTATCACTAATGTGTGATGTGTTATTGTAGCAGTGCGCTGTTGGATAAAAAACGCAAACTCTGCCAAGTTATAAGCAAACTACTTTCACTTTAACGTTTTCCATTTGTACGAGAATTTTAATCACCTAGTTACAGATATTACCTACTGGAGCCATGTCATTTTCATTTGCCGGGATCCTCTGGGGAACTCTTTCGTGCGGAGGAAGAAATGATGGTGAATATTTAAATTCTCTGCGGAGGTCCTCTCATCACTGCGGCTGGCCAGTAGAGTACCTAGGATGGTGAGATTGACTGGTATCTGCTCTTCGTCAGCTAATTAGCTCCGCAAACGATCTGACGCTTATGGGCGATTTTACTGTACCCCTCCGATGCTTCATCCTATAGAGGCTTTACAATAAGGATTAGCGTAATTTAAACAAAGAAGTTATGAATGGTTTTAATTTTTTTGGTAACTTTTATAACGAATACGTAAAAATTAACACTTCTGGTACAACGATTTGAATTGATATCATAGACAAGTAATAGAAGTGTTTCCTATCTGGTTATCAGTGTTAAAAGCCGTTTCTTTATCATAGATATTTTGCAGTGGAAGTGATTTGTTTTGTGCATTTCATTTCCGATTATTTGTTCACTATGTATTATTTCTTGAAGAGAATATTCCAACTGCTGCATATTGATATAAAGTTTTATTTTTCACAGACAGACATTTAAAAGAAAAATATAAATGCGGGTTTTAATGTTTTCGTTTATCTTTTGAATTGAAAAATATATGATTTTTAAGATAAACTTTTAAGTTTTTCCTTTTTTTTTTTTTTTTTTAATCTTTAGGATTAAAGTATTCGGACTCGGGTAAAACAACCAAATTCACACATTTTTGGAAACCTAATAATCATTTTTATAGTCCTAACACCGCATTTGAATTTCTCAGGTACATGAATTATCGTGAGTAGGATTGTTGATTGTAAGATTCGTTTAAATATAACAGCATTGATATTTAAATAAAAAAAAAAAAAAGAAGAAACAACCAACCAAACAAAAACAAGTACACTGTAGTACCGTTCAATTCAGATAGAGATCTTTAGACTGAAGAGTGAAGAGCATAAGTCAAGAAAGAAATAATGTCACTTTAAAAATTTCAATTTTATATTAGTTCATAAGAAAGATTCTACGAAAATCGAGGGAATTTTAATAAGAATTTTTTTTTTTTTTTTTTGTAAAATGAAAAATGTGCTGGAAGATGTTCATCTATAAGATACGAATTTGAAGTAGAATATATAGAACGAAATATAAAACTTGTACGTGAGTATGTCCATTTTATTTTAAGATGCAAACTCCGAATGGGATCGGGTACTAGGTTTCTAGCCTACCGTGTAGGTTATCTCTCTGTAAAACTAGCTCCAAAATCGCGCTCCAAAATTACACTTTTAGAACATATACTGTAATATCGAAAGTGTAACAAATTTTCAATTCAAACAATTCGATATAAAATAAAATTAAAACATTTTACATTAAATACAACAACGAAAATACTTCATGTCTGGCCTTCAATACAATAAAAATGTAACTTTTGCTGAATGAATCAACGTGGATAAAGATCTGATCATCTACCTACGACTCACAAGCGTAAAATTCTCTTTTTACAAGCTTAAAAAAAACAAAGGAAAACTGCAGAGAAAATGTTCGTTTGAAATTGAAAAAGAGAGAAAAAACTAAATTTTGACATTTTTTGCTGTTAGTGAAAGCGCTGTTTGGTTTTTGTGGTGGTTTCCGGTTTGGCGTCAAGAAGACCCTGCCTGCGCGGCAGCCGCCTCATTAACCGGCGCCAAGGTCACGGTCACGCTCCAAAGGTCGTCACAATTAACTCCTGTGTCTGCTTTCAATCAAAATATAAATAATGTTGCATGCAACATAAACATGTCTGATTATCTTGTTAGGAGAAACGTGATATAGACTCATTAACCAATCCTCGCTAATCCGACACTACACAGTTTATGAGGGTACAATTCGCGTAGACTTTACAACATTAACTTCCTAGAAATTATTTCAAAGTACGAAATAAATTTTAAAGCTGTAGAGACTGTACCTTTCATCATTTCATATTTTTGGTTTTCGAATGAAAATTTATTACTTTAAAGAAAATATACATCAACCCAGAAACCGATTTTAAGATTCATTTATCACAATTAAGTGTTGTGTTGATGGTTTAAAAATGCATTCATTCATTTAGTTATTTCTTCTGTTTTGATGGCAGGGGATTATTTCAGATACTTCTTCATCAAAATGCAGTTTGGATATTTAGATTGAAAAACAGAATGTTGTCAATTGAAATCAACTCACTGGACATCAGATACATCCAGAACATGAAATTCTGTTGGTTAGCGACGATGTAGTGGATCAATTTTGGAAGATTTTGTTTTTAACTTTGCCAGTTGCTCTTTTCAGCACACTTTCTACGCTTTACGAGATTTAAAACTTACTCGTGCATGCAAACAGAAACGCAACTGACATGCGGATATGTCTTGAAACTGATTAAATTTACTACCTTAACTTGAGTTTTGTGAATTACATTTTACTGTAGAAATCTCTTTATAGCCATCAGCTAAATACCAGAAATGTACATTATGCAATGTGGTACTAATGAACTAGGGGGAAAAACTGCCAAGTCAAGCCATTCGCCATATACTGTTGTGTAATAATGCCGTATACGGTGTAATTTTGTAAGTAGTTTGGTTAACCATTGCTCTCAAATAAATGATAGAATTGCCTAAAATACAGAGAGGAGACCTAATGTAGCATTTCAATTAGAAATATATTTGGCAATTAATGAATGAGCACATAGCACATTCAAGAATTACTAGTACATCAGAAAAAGCTTTTGGCTCTATGGTAGATTTTAGATGTGCCGTACGGGGAAAAATTCAAAATTTTAAGTTCATATTATGACATAGATGGCCACAATGACAGCTTTTAGTATGTCGTGAGAAATTGGTGATAATAAGACTTAGAAATATTTAGAATTTTGTATGCCTGAACAGAATAGCTGATGGATATTTATAAATTTTTAAAAAAAGTTATTTCACATCACAGAGCAACGTCAGTGTCCAAAAGGTCCTTCTTAAAGGGACATGGACACGTTCGAGCTAAAATGTTTAGATTTTCATTTTTATGTTTACAATGCTCACTTGGGTATTTGTAATGGTCAGCAAAAATTTGAACGTCATTTGTTGAGTTATAAATGAGATACACACTTACATTTGTTGAGTTATAATGAGATAACAGCACTTACAAAGTTTGCTGACCATTAGAAATACCGTAAGTGAGCATGTAAACATTAAAAATGAAAATCTAAAATCTAAACATTTTTTAGCTCAAAACGTGTCCATGCCCCTTTAACGACATGAAATACACTTGCAAAAATATATTAGTATTTCTATAAGGTAACACAGAAATAATTTATAATTGAAATAAAATTGGTTTTATAGATTTCAACAAACTGATTTGAACATATTTTATTGTATATATACATATACAAAATGTTCGAACACAAGTTCTACAGTAACAACTTGCGAGGTTCTCACCTTGAATATACACTGTAAACTGAAAACAATTATATTAATATACAATAGAAAATATATAATGATATAATATAAAATATATAATAAGTCGCACTAAATTATAAAGTTGATAAATCAAGTAAATCTATTTGACATACATATGTAGGTTTTCATGTCCCCAAAGTAAAGTATGGGTATCTATAAGAGATAACTCAATTTGTCAACAAACTACTCTTCTATATCTTTACATCATGTTTTAGATTCAGTTCCAAGTGGTAAATTTAAAGTTTCATTTTATGATAATTATTGAGATCGTACATGTATTGTAAATAACTAGCTGGAGAAATTAGGGGTTAATTTTCTATTCATGGAATAACTACATAACGAGAGAATCTTCATTTCCCCCTTATTTACTCGCTTGTAAGTTACATGTAATTTTGTATTTAGAAAATACTAATAATTTAATATGTTGCTTGGATATTGAATTAGAAATACATTTTTTGGGAAAGAATAAAGTCTATCAATATATAATTCGTTTTCTGATATTGATATTTTATCAAATTTACTCGTGTCACTTTACAAGTGTATTTCATTTTTTCATTCACCTTTTCTAAGTTACCCGAACAATATATTTTTTTTTGGAATGAATACATAAGCCTTTCAATATAAAATTTGTTTTCTAATATTGATATTTTATTAAAACTACCCGTGTCATTTCTTGTTTTTGTACGATATAGGTTTTACTTTCAGCCATGAAACAGAGTTACGGAACAATGCTGTATGTGAAAAGTAGCTGAGCCAGAAGACTGCATTGACGTCAAACATCGTGGATGCCTTTAGAAATAGATGATATTAAACTTCCTGTAATTAAAAGTTTGGAATGTTTTCAGTTGATTGAAAAGCATTTTATTTTTAAAACGCTGAATTCTACCGATACAATTTATTTATATAACTTCTGAAGAATCCAATTATTATTTTGACGCAATAGAAATGGTTTCTGTTCGCAATGAGAGTTTAAGCAATTATATCAAATTTACAGAAACTTATCTAATTTTCTGGTAAAATTCAAACAACTTTAACTGTGTACACTGTACCGCTACTTGTGATCACCGAAAAATGTAGTTTTCGGTCGGAATGTAAATTCTCTCACACTTTCTGATATAAAATTTCAATTTTGGATATATAGATACAGCTATATTAACATAGAAATCAAACAGTTTATAGAATCTGTCATCTGCAATATCTAGTGTTCAAAAGAAACCTTTAAATGAAGTGTAAACGAACAGCGTGTAAATTCAGACGTACAAAGGCAGGCGATGACGACCTAATGACCGTCAAATATCGTCCAGATAAACACTACCAGCGTCTAAATCGCTTCAAAGGCCTCCCCCTCCCGTCCTAATCCAATAATTTGTACAGCAGGATAATTAAAGCGGCTCTACGACCTATAGCCTTTCATCACCATATTAACAAAATTTGAAATAAACCGGGGAAATCGAAGTTTCATGGCTCAGCTGTAAATCCTTGTCTTTGCAAACGGACCGTCTTATCGCATTAGATTAGATAGAGATAAAGAGGGGGGTCAAATCAAAAAATAAATTTCCAGTGGATCAGCATTATTTAACAGTGACTATTTCATCATCATCATTATCATTAATTTTTTTTACTATGACGTAATGAATAAAAGACTTTTATCAAAAATATTTTTAAAAAGCATAACCAAAGTATTTGTATAAAAAGAAATTAAAAAACAGACACTTGGAATTGAGAATCAATTTACAATCAATAGAGGATTGTGTTAACTTTCGTCAATCTCCCACTTGATTCTCCTTTAAAATTTGTAACTTTAAGTGTTTCCGTCAGTTTCGTTTTCAAACATTTCGTTCGTCGTCTTTTTGAAGTTCTTGAAAATGAGGCGCTATCGACGGAAGCACTGACAGATCGGTTCCATCTCTTCACTGTTGTCATTATCGCTCTGGACAGGGGCGATAACTGCGAGATTACCGAGGCAAGCTGGGCCATTGTCTTGATAGACCGAGGGACCCCGCTAAGTTACAAATCACTCGATATCTAACTTCAAAAGAAAAATAATTTTCACAAATAAATCTTGGACGTGGAGGTGGCGATAGTTAGAATCTGCCTGAAGTTATAGATTTGTTTTGGTCAGACTGGGATTACGTACATTGTATTTATCCAATTTGGCAATAATTGAATAAGGAATAAAGTTGTTTTTTTTTTTTTCAGCAGCAGAAATCATCTTTATCTTAGCTCACACAATAACTGTACTTCACAACCAATGTGGTTTTGAAAAACATATCTTGAAACTAACAATATTAATTACGATAACACTAACTTTTTATCAAGATTATGAATACGGTAACTGTACAAAATACCCCCATATCTTCATATATTTCCAATGTGTTTGCTTTCTATATGTTTACCAGTTCTAATTGTAGTCACTTTCTTATGAATGCGTTGCAGTTATGAACTTTTAGTACGTCTACAAATATAGCAAGACTCGGGCGTACCTAAAACATAATAAAGCCCTAATACATCGAATCAAGAGAGGCCAAGTAATAAACTTCAATGTACTTTTAAAAGAAATTTATGTATTATACCCCAGTATATCACACCCCAGCAGGGTCTTTGCTTTAATCATAAAACTTGGAGAATGCTTCAGTTCGACCATCAGGACAAACGGGACCGAAAGGGTTTACACATGATGGCTGAAGATAATAAAAGATGTACAAAAAAGCTAACACTACACTAAAACTACAAACGTATTTACAATATACTTATACATGTTTATAGTTTTTGCCTCGCTATTCATTATGTTAACTAGAGACGAGAAATATACATGTATGAAAATTAGTCGTAACCATGATTTTAAACGGGTTTTTATCATTTTTCATTTTTAAAAAGAAAGCCAGGCACCTTTATAAAAAAAAACAAAAACATGCTGTCTGTGGTTTAGAATAAGAAAGGTACATATATATTTCAATAATACTTGCTCTTCATTTTTACCACTAAAACCTCGTGAAGATGAGTTATCTCAACCAGGTCGTCTGGGGACTTCAAGTGTATGTCGCAGGAATAAAAACAATTCCCAAGATGCTTTTCTTATCGTAATGTGCTGCACTTTTTGCAACATTTCTAAAATTTATACGTGCATAGTACGAACACGTGTTCTAGATTTTATCATTGTAATCCACAATAGTAGGTCGATTGAATTGAGGCCTTAAGCATGGTTACATGTATGTAGTTATCTATTGATGTATTTCTAAATTATTCTTCGTGACTGTTCTGATAAGGGCACTATTGATAAATGTACATGCAACTCCCGCCTATATCCAATATCAAGCGACAAACAATTGTTGCACAAAAACCGCTATTATCTGAAAGATCAGAGTTCTAAAAAATAGATACAAAAGATCAAAATTTCTTGTGATTATTAAATACATGTATATGCGAAGAAAAGATGGATTCAAAATGTCAAGTATTACAAATAATTGAAATATCCCATTACATCTAGCCTTATCAAATGCAAGGGAAAAAATAGCGCACAGATGCGATTAAGCGCACAGAAATAATGCATGTAAAAAGAGGACAAAATTCATTTTATTGTTTAAAAAAAAAAGAGTATCATAAAAATTCTCTTCGAGCACCACCCTAGAGGTCACATGACCAGATGTCATGTGGAAAAAACTGATCTAAATCCCCATGATGCTCGGGTTCACATTGACGTGTAATTTGATGTCGTGTGGATTTCTGCCGATAGAATGACACAAGCATTTGAATGCAGATGCTCCGATCTGATTAGTCTGCATACGTCATTCTTAATAGAAATATCTACAAAAGTTTTTCAACATTTTATGAATATATTTTTTTCGCAAGGCGTGGAAAATTAACTAAAATTATCTGAATGTAGATGCAAATCTAAAGCAGCGTGTACAGTTTTATCTATTTGTAAAGTTTGTAATGATTAATAGCGGCGATAAGGAACACCAAACCGCGACTTCAATGTTGGCGGACAAAATGACATGAATCTACACTGACGCTGCAAATCAAATTTATCAAAGGCTTAGATATCGCAAAAATCAAATGTGATGGAATGCAATTGAATTTGTTAAACAATGGTATCATTCAAAGAACGTTTCGAACAAGATGTATCATTTTTTGTTTTCTTTTTATTAAGAATAAACTAATAGATACATGAATATCCCGATCTTCTCCAAGCGAAAACAATACAGGTATGTCTGTACATTTTGAGATACAGCAGTTTGTCTATAGAAGTACAGTAAAGGTCCCCTCCTGCTATCAGTGTATGGGGTATAACTGCAGCACGTGTGTCACTCTACCAGGTTACGATCTCCACATAATTTTATTATCATAAATCAATAAGGAAACTGAACCAATCATCTTTACGGTTTGCTAACAGGCGATAATGTATCCATATCTACAAAAGTCGCTTCCTGTACTGTCCCTTTGGAGAAGTCTTCCCTCTCTGCAGAAATTTGGTTTACTGTCACTGTTAAATAGTACATTTTTAATGAAAAGAATGTATTTACAAGCCTATAATTTAGACCGGATCAATGGAAATTAAATTTTTCGAAGACTGAAGAAGTGATAACGATACCATGCATTGGTTAAAGGGGGTTTATTATATGCAAAAGAGCAGTTCACAATACTGGCGTATATACATCTCTGTTATATATGACTGATGATGAAGATTTTCAATGAAGCGCATTCACACCTTGCTATCTTCATCTTTATCAATCATTCCGATGCATTAACTACATATACTATTTTGAGTTGAATGAAACTCTGCTTTGTGTTAAATGATTGCGTCTATGCAGAATGCGAAATCTTTCCATAGTTTTCAACATACCGCACAACACATTTATAAACTTTCAGAGACTGTGCCCTTTGCATGAATTTGACCGATAGCATTCCTTCGCAAAAGAATATACCCACAAGAATGTTATTTTTCCTATGTGGTTTTAAAACAGCAATAGAAAACCATTTTGAACCAAACGCTCTCTGGAAATTTAAAAGCTGTTTTGAATTTTGATCATCACACATCAGTTCATTGCTTATCATAACTGCAAATAACACAAAAATAGAAAATGACTTAGATACTGTCTCTGAAAATGCAAACAAATTGACATGGGCTGTGGATGGATTAACAGAGGGGAAGGAAGCAGATCCTCCCTCAGATACAGTCAATAGACAGTAAAGGGACAGAGAGAACACATAAATCCTAATCCTGCTTCAGAACTAAGCAATATACAGCAAAGATACAGATAGAACATACCTGTATTTAAGAGATCTTAGAATGATTCAGGCAACAGACAGGACAATTCGGGCAACAGACAGCAAAATTACAGATCAAACATATTTAAAAGAGTTTAAAAATTCTAATCATGCTCCAAATCCAGACAATAAACCGCAAAAGGACAAAGATACAACATCTAAAGAGATACAAAGACCCTAATCCTGCTCCAGATCCANAGAGATACAAAGACCCTAATCCTGCTCCAGACCCGAGCAATAGGCAGAATAGACAGCAAAGGAACAGAGCCTAACACTGTACCAGATCCGAGCAATAGGCAGAGTAGACAGCAAAGGAACAGAGTCTAACACTGTACCAGATCCGAGCAATGGA
>CAJDSM010000090.1:33270-50550 GCA_903981925.1 Ostrea lurida
AGTCATCACGTTTATCATATAATGTAGTTGGTGACACCAGTCTGCCATTAGAGTCAATATTAAGTAAAATATCCAAATATGAAGCAGATCTGTCAGATTCTGTGGTGTCCTTTATTTCGAGTTCGTCAGGATATATCAAATGGACATGATTATGAAAATTATGATTAGTAATTGACACTTGAAGACATCATCTATATACCTATATGTAAGGTTGAAGAACACGGCAAGTTTTTTGTTTTTGTTTTTTTTTTTATCCCGTAACAGTTTTTTAACAAATTCTGCTTCGTATGAATATAAAAATAAGTCCGCCAATAAGGGGGCACAATTAGTGCCCATAGGAATACCAACAGATTGTTGGAAGACGTGGTCTCCATTGGAAGTACTACATAGATATTATCTATAAAACCCAAGCATGCTGTAATATACTGTCAGAGTAACTTCGTGTTGGGCAACTCAAGAGGTTTCTAACAAAAATATGTATTCTGTTTTTTTATAGTTAGTAGTAAAGATAGAGGCTTGTAGAAAGCATTTACTGGAACCAGCAATGTATGCTTTGTTTGTAAGGATTTTTAAGCAATTTTGGAATCCAGTAAAGGTATGGTAATTTAAAATTGATCCTGATTCTTCGGAATATTAAAGTATTTAAATAACAGGAAGGTGATTTTTGACGAACTTCATCTTTAGTCAGATGTCTTAGAGTATAAATTAGGATTCCCAGGTGTTGAAGTAAACCCTAGCTCAGTATAATAGTAATATATAGTGTTTACAAAAGAATTCCTCCGAGCCTTTCTGGGTCTCTCTTCACAGTTTGTGTCTCGATTCCTCTTAGACACCAGAGTGCATCTTACCTCTTAGGTACCGTCACAACTGGTCCCATATACCCCCAGCCTGTCCAATTCACACACAGTAAACAGGGGTTCCTAAACCTGTAGACCCTATCTTGAGCTGTAGAAATGCCTGGTAACCCGGTCTACTCTACATGTATCTGTCCAGTCCATGATTTGGTTCTTGTACAATCTTACTTGCATTTTTGCATAATCTACATTATATCTGTATTATTCTATAATTTGTGTAATTCTCTGAATAGTGTACACTGTGTTCTACTCATAGTGCTATAAGAAAGACAACTCTTACAGACTGGAGAATGAACGGAAGAGGAACTCTTCAACAAATGAAAACCAAAAATATCTCACCATTTGTTAACCGTTGCAGAATCATCTTGAATCTCAATCTGAATCTTGGGAACGCCAAGGTATGAAACATTGAAAAGCGATAAACATTTTTAAATCGTAAGACCCTGTAGATCTTTATTTCTGTATAGCTTCGTCGTTAAACTGCAGTTTAGTATGAACAACACATGTGACATGATCCGGCAACTCTGCATAAACTACACTGTACTGTACTTGTAATACAGTGAAAATTTAAATATCCTAGACTAAGAGGTGCGCATAATTTACCATCTCTTGCCTGGTTTAAGTACAGTATTTAGTTTACATTATGTTGATATGGAAACGAATACTGCCCTCATTTTTGATTTTTAAAATTAAACCCAGGAGCCAATGGAGGTGAAATTCATTAAGAGAGAATGATCTCTGGGAAATATATTGGCCAAATTGGGACAATTACCATCCACCTCTCTTAAAAACTGTTTACAATGTGGGATTTTTAAAAATTATTATTTTACACATGGTTGGGGTCACATTTATTATTCAACAGGGTTAGACACTCGTCAGAATTCAGACTCGCCATTCGGGCAACCGAAGTACTGATCTCAGGTTGCCCGAACGGATTTCAGGTTGCCCAAACAAAAATATGAAACAAAAGAACTTCAAATGTATTATTTCTAAATCTATTGCATTTCTTTTTCAGTTTCAATTAGGAAACTTTTCACATTAATTTTATCTGTACTCTTATTTCAAATAATTAGAAATTTTTCTGACTATCCAAACTCGTGACCAGGTCGTCATTTGGATGAGCTATGTTAACATACAGGTCGTCAAAATTCAGATCGGGGTGTAAATGGCGAGGTGACGAGTGTGCAGTGTTTGCGAAAACGTGTCGTCCGCTGTCGGATTTCAGGCTAAAATTCGAAAATGTCCGACAAAAATTCAGTCATAAGCCGGTCTCTTGTCGCGACATAAAAAAAGTAGCTCTGGTAATAATTTCTTCTAGTAAGGTTTGAATAATTACTAGGATTCATCATTGCAAATCACGTAAACCAATTTTTCGTACAGAAAGCATAGATGGTAGTGCGTGTAAGGTCGAAGTTAAAAAATCACATGGGTTGTCATCCGCCGAGTTTCCTCTACAAAAAATGTTGGGATTACGATCTCATATTGTAATGCACTATGAATATACAGGCACTCCCTATCATAATTATTAACATTTATATGTTTACTTATGTTATTCTGACCATCATATCCATTTGTATGTCCTCTGCCAAATGATGGTGGATCATCTTGTATTAAACAAGCCGCCTTAGCACAATTGCTTCCGACGTGATCTAACCGTGGGTATGGGGACGGATCGTACTTCATTGTACTTTGGGTTATGTTTTGAATGGGATTTCTAAAATTCCAACTTATCATTTTAGGTATAATTGTTTACCCAAAACATAATGGCTATAAAATAGTTTGATTATGACAATAAAATTTTTATGTAAAAAAAAACTTAAACAATTTCTTGTATTGTATTTCTATCAGAAATGTATAACACTTACATAGAAAATGGTGTAGAAACGATTGCATGTTGATGACTGGACACATTTTGAAAATGACCTACAAAAACTAACAAACGTGGAAAACTTACAGGCAAAATGATGGCATAATTTTTTAAGTTTCGCAAACACTGAGTGTGAATGGCGAAACCTGTTCAATAATATGTTTAATATCTGCAATGCTTTATTTTCTTTCAAAATAAGCAATTTATCAACAACAGCAAAACATACTAAGGTATGAGAAAGCTTCCTTGGAATTTAAAAACATTTGTAGTACTTTCCAAATGCCTTATTCATTTTATTAATGATGATACCGCAGTGAATGCAACATTTTTGCAGGCGGGCATTTGTGTCACACCGATACATCTAATTCTGCTTTGATTTTTCTTAGTTCAGATTTGTTAAGTTTTAGAGATGTACCCTGGCCAGTTTGCTTGTAAACCATGAGTTCAAAATTCCTCAAGCCTGACATCCAGGACTAACTAATTCCAGATTCGGACTCGGCATTTAGATTTGCCGAAAGTCCAGAGACTTGGCATTTAAACTGGTACCCTGTTGAGTCGACAAGGTGTACAGTTGATCCTCGCTTCTCTCTGGTGTGTGTAACACCAATCAGCAGTGTACCAATTTACTTGATATTATTATTGTTAATTTTTTTTTAAAAGTTGAATAAAGATTATAAAATTTAATAATGAATAATAGCTTCTCCTATTTGATAAAAAATTCCAATTTTGTGGGTTTATGTACACAGAAGTTTCATGAGCTTTCCAAAAATTATTGAAAAATACAATCCTTTTTATTCCCCGTTACAGTATGACCTGCTTTACTCAATTCACATGCTTGCTCCATATACTGTGGAATCATCATTGTTCGTGGGGGACCAATGTTCATGGATTTCGTGGGTCACTTTTACCCACAAATTTACGTCCCCACAAACATGTTTTATTTTACTTTTAATCTTTACAAATATTAATTATGCCGTTTGCATTATTTATCAATTACCCACGAAATTGCGTCCCCACGAACTAGCAAAATTTTGGTTACCCACGAACATTGGCCCCCACAAATTAAAATGATTCTACAGTAAACTAACCAACGACCATCGCAGCGATAGCCATGAGTTTATTAAAATAGGTGTTATTAATGTGGACTTGGTCATTTCTTCCTTGGACTTAGTAACCTAAAATTCGCCTTTTAAGTTCTGGACTTGACCATCATAAAAAAAAAAGTTTGAACCCCTATAAACTCTATAAGCTGCTATCAGAATGAATTAAAAACAATGTTTATTGTTTGAGAAGAATTTTTGTTTGCAAAATTCAATAGGCTGTTATCGGTGAAATTTTCGTATCGCGATATATTGGGTTATTTTCAAATGTAACTGCGATATGTATTGCAATATTTTCAAAGTAGAAAATCAACAACCTTTTCTCTTATTTCATTGACAATGAGACTGATTTCTGTGCAAAATATGAAAAATAAGAAACAAGACTTGCTCTATTGGAAGTAGAAAAACTATGTCTTGTGTTTAGACAATCACAGACATGTTTAAGCCATATTAAATGTAACATTTAATGTGAGCAATCTCAAGCTGAACGTAAATTCAAGCCTGAACATTATCGCCTAATGATACCGGTATGAAAAAACGTAATTGCGATACGATAATTTTTTATTTAATGGAATCGCAATATATCGGAATACCGGTATTATATTGCACAGCCCTAAAATTCAACTCACCTTCTATACATCTTCCAGTTCTGTATCCTTCTGAAACTTGAATTACGGTAAGCGGCTTGATTTTTGTTAATACTTGTAAAGTAATGAAATCTTCTACTAGTTTTATTGAACTCTATGACCTGTTTTTAAAAATCAGTCAGTCATTTGGAATGTATATGGTGCTCACAGCTGACACTTTTCTTAAAACATGTCATGTCATGTATAAAATTTTGTTAATGTATATGTGTATGATTAGCAGAATTCTATAATTAAGATTGATTAGTATCTTCTCCAGCAACAAGGACAGAATGAGTGATAATAGTGCTGGTGGTGACGACACTAACTCTGGAAGTGGTAGCACCACTGCAAATGGCACCACACAGGGCAGTGAGGGGACACAGCAGCAAAACACAGTCCTAGTAAGTTCTTTGTGGTGCAGTACTGACGAACCCTGGATAATACAACTCTGTAATCCTAACAACATCAAACTGTAGTCTGTTAGTCATTATTATATCACAACATCAAACATTCATCTGTTTTCATCATGTAATACAGGTCAAAATTTTCCCTTGGTCAGGGCAGGACTTCACTTCAATCTTGAGTTCTATGAAGTTTTGCTCAGTAATATACCGTATAACTGCAAACTTGCCCTAAAGTGAAAATGAGTGAACTGGAAACTAAAGATAAACTTTAAAATTCCATCTGAAAACCAGTCCTTTTTCTTGCTGAGATTCAGAGACCTCTGTAGGCATTTCCCTTTGGCCTCTAGCAGAGTTTTACACCAGACCCATACCACCACCACCACCTTTCCCTGTCTTTATTATGGATTCAGAAATGTTACCTAACACTCATCAAAGACAATTTCTTTAATAGTGGGTCCTGTCTATTTAACGGGCCTACTTTTCAGTCTTTTAATGCATTGAATTACACCAAAATATTTTGCATTGTAAAATATCAGGTAGGGTGTTGACTACTAGTCTGTTTTGATGAATCCGTGCAAGGTCCGTTTTACAAAATCCTGATTCTATCACTGAATATTGGTAGAAATATGTGAAACTAGCATCTCTCTTATACCATATCAAACCCTGGGGTTGAATATGGCCCTTGAGAGTCCTTACTCCTTTGCAATTCTTAGTTGCTTTTAAAAGATTATTATGATTTTTTTTTTTTTCAGAGCTTCATGCTTTCCAACAAAGTGGAGGCAGCTCTATGGCTGACTAGAATTTTCACAGTAGTGTGTAGTTTTCTCTTCATCTTTCCAGTCCTGGGGTAAGTATATTATCACTGTTTCATTCGTTGTTACAGATAGCTGCAATGATGTTGCCCTCTCCAGTTTTTTTTTTTATGCCCCTTGAATCTTTGATTTTGGGGACATATAGTTTTTGGTCTGTCTGTCTGCAAAACTTTAACCATGATTGGTCCTAACTTCTGAATGGTAAGCGATAAGGCTTTCATATTTCACAAGGCTTTCATATTTCACATGATTATTTTTTTATGGCAACTCTTTCCACTGGTAGCAAAATTTTGATTGTTCTGACCTTGACCTTGGACACAGTCTGGGGGCATTTGCGGTTCACAAAAATATCTTGTTTTTATTCTGACCCCCCCCCCCCCTCCCACCTCATTAAAAGGGTAACATTATTACATTACAGAGTGTGGCTGCATTACTTTAAGGTCATGAAGGACATGTGTCAGTTACATATGCAGTTTACATTTCCAATTAGTCGGTGGCTCAGTGGTAGAGCTCTCGCCTCGTGATTGGGAGGTCGTTCGAGCCCCGTGTTCGCACCGGTCGTGTCAAATCTAAGACGTTAAAGTACCATATATATCCATTTATAAGTTGGATTTTTGTGAGTAAAATTTTGATCCAAAAGTCTATGTCCGACTTATAGGCGAGTTTTAGGGAGATCAGTATTTTTCTAGTCAGCGAAATGTACCAATTTTTAAAACAACTCCCGACAATGATCACGATCATTGTCCACACAAATTAGTCTGCACATAGAAATATAGAAAATATTATTGAATACAGGTAAATAATAAGAGAAATAACGATATACCGACATCATTTCT
Organism: Ostrea lurida; assembly: GCA_903981925.1. Taxonomy (NCBI): domain Eukaryota; kingdom Metazoa; phylum Mollusca; class Bivalvia; order Ostreida; family Ostreidae; genus Ostrea; species Ostrea lurida. The sequence goes on from CAJDSM010000090.1 coordinate 39,770, forward strand.
CAGAATATTTTTTGAAACAGGAGTAAAATCAGTGTAATTTTGATTTGATATTGTCAACCAATTCTGGCAAAAAAAGTTGTACTGACTTACTGTCAATGGCAAAATCCCTCAGAATGATCTCAAAAAACACAACCGACTTAAAGGCGAATCAACTTATAGGTGAGTATATACGGTAGGTAGTGATTGCTCCTTCGCCAAGAGCTCGGCATTTAGAAGTGAGAATCACAGGTCTTTCGGATATGACCTTAAAAATGGAGGTTCCGTGTCGCAGCATGTGTGGCACGCAAAAGAATCCTCACTGCTAAAAGCGATGAGTTCTAAGCATAGGTCTAAATTTGCAGCCCTTCACCTGCAATGGTGACATCTCAATATGAGTGAAATATTCTCGATGGGACAAAAAACAAACAAATAATTAATCAATCCAATTAGTCTTGATTTAGTATCTGAAGGTGATCACATGCGGATTGTAGGCAGCTGTACATTAGATTCAGATATATCCAGGAAGCCAGAAGTTTTATTCAGATGTTTTCATAGGAATTTTGTAAAACACTCTCTGGACATGAAAATAAAGTTGTCATAATGTCATGAATATTTTTTATATTTATAGGTAGTAAAAAGATAGATCAGGGGTGTGGAAATATCTAGTGAGAGCACTTGTCCTCGGGCAAGTAATAATGATAATTTCACTTGTCCAAAAAAAATATTACTTGTCCAGACTTTTACACTAGAAAAATTTACCATGTCTCTTTATCAATAAAGTTACTTTTGATTTTACATAATAAAAATGTACAGCCTTTTCCTCAAAATTGTTTTCAGTTTTTGTTTGATCACTTTTTTTTCTTCGTATTCCTTGTCCTTTTCAGCCAGGGACTTGCGTTTTTTTTTTACTGATTATCGTCAGTCCTTTGTGCATGATTCGTTTTCGTTTTGTTTTGATAACTAGCTTATCCAGGATGTCTATTTTAACTCCGGTAAATAGCCCGAAGCTAAACATAATACATTTGCAAATAATTTGGAGTACATGCATGTATATTTACGTTTTTGTCGCGTATGATACACAAATTAATTTACACATAAAACACCCCAAATATTTTAGTGCACGGACTAACACGTCAATCGGCTAAAAAAAATGTTATACGATCAGTCACACCTCGTCGCACACTGGTCATCAAGTTAGCTGTCGATATGAGCGAGAAGCACGTTTTTATTGACGCATTTTTTAAAAGAAAAGTTTATTGTCTCTTGGATTTTTCATACTGGTAATTTTTTTCCACTTGTCCACGGACAACTAACGCTAAAAAAATTACTTGTCCGGTTTAACAAATGTACGAGTCGGGCATACTAATTCCACACCCCTGTTAGATAGAACAATTGCAAAAGTGATTTGTTTCTCTTTATAGATATAATATATAAAGATTATGAAAACTTTTAAGATTTACAAAATTGACTTTTCTATACAATCGAACATTGTTATCTCGAACTTGATGGGACGGAGAAATAAACTTTAGAGATATTTGTGTATATCGAGGGTAAAAATACTAAGAAAATAGGTGGCTTGGACTTCCGATTCACTTTGACATAGCCATGGTATTCGAGATATCAGTGTTCGAGATACCGAAGTTCAACTGTATATATGCAAAGTAGTTTGCACAAATTTTTAATAATATGAATCGTAGCTTATGCAAGTATAACTTATAATACCGAGCGAAGCTTCGGCCCGCCCGCCGCGGAATCAAGGCTCTAAAGGTAACACGTATGTAAAGAAAAAGTCATCAGCAAGAGAAAGATAAAATCATCTTTCTACGATAGCGTTCAAGGAAATTTTCGTGGCCCATTGAACAGATGAAGGGCGCAGCATTCTTGTTTTCTTTGTATAGTTTACTTCATCGGTTTATTTTCGAGATAAACCCAATTGTACAAATATGTAACTCTGGCAAATGTAAATTTGAGAATCCAAACACTAATTTTGTTCAAAACCAAATGTATAAATTCTTTTTATTGCAGTTTTTATCTAATAATTTGAATAAGGAAACTAAGGCCTAGATCTATATGAACGACTTAGTAGATGAAACGAGTTTCATGAGTTCCATAAAAAAAAATATACGACAGTTATTAAAAAGCGCTCCCCTTTTGTAAAATTTGATTTTCATTTGGTTAAATTTTATTTTATGTAGTAGTCTTTTAGCTTGCAAACGGGATGTATATATTATTGTTTTTTTAATCGTTTGTGTTTTGAAAGAAAACATCGACGTTAGATGTAACGTCACATATGCACTGTTTACGCCAGTTGACGTTATCTTTCCCACGTTACGGTTGTGACGTCGTATTGGTCGACGTGAACAGTGGCAATTGCTGACGTCAAATTAGCTGCAATATTTTGTCTGCTTTAGCGCATAGGTTTTTTAAGGTAATAAATATTTCTATTTTTAACTTACCGTATTAAGGATTATTCCCTACTTAGGAATTCTAAGGAATTTAAGTGTTCAAACACCTCAATAATTGTCTCTTTTTTCTCTCCCATTTATAGTTTAATCAATCAAGTTAATTACTGAACAGAAAAGTGCATCCTTTTTAAAAGATGTTCAGACACAAAAACAGAAGTATAGGTTTAACAATCAAAGTGGCTATCATTGATCTCTTCCTTTGTAATTTTTGTTTATGTTATGTTTTATTTCATATTCATAGTTAACATTTGTTCTGAATAACCTTAATTGAAGTCCAAAATTGGAAATAAATTTTAATTCTATTCTATTCAGAAATATCGCACATGTTTGAATATTTTTTTACAGAACAGAATTTAATAAAATAAAATGAAATTTTTTTTAATGAACAAGTTTATAAAAACTGCTTATTTTGTTATATATGCCATGGATTTGATGTGCATATATTATTGTATTAGGAAAATCAATTTAGAAAACCCTAAGGTAGGGAAATCGCCACCATAGAGTTATTGCCCTTGACAAATATTTTTTTTTTGTTATAATAATTAATTATCTAAATGGGAAATAACATTTTTTTCACTATCAAAAAGTTTACCAGATTATTTATTATGTCCCAGTGAATGAATTTCCTTGAGAGATATATTTCTATCATGTGGACATTTTTTAATTGAAAATAAAGATTTTTGAAAAAACCTATGACATCACATGAGGGGTGGATTAAATCCTTACATAAATTGCTTCGGCTCTGTATAACCGGTAACACCGTAAATATATCAATGTAATGAGACTAAATGACAAGTACATTTGTAATGAGACTGTGAAGCCTTTATTTTCTTTGCTGTTACAGGGGCAATCCCTACGGGTTTTTACCCAGAGAGCCCTGATCAAAGCATATGCAGCCACCAGCGCTCTGCGACTGACATCAGCGACTGCCTCACTTCCAGTTCAGTCGAGAAATTTTTAGCTATGTTGTTCCTGGGAGGACAGTTGTCATTATTTGAATGTTTCTCTTTAATTTCATGAATTTTTGGATAATCCCATTACAAGTAATCCTTGTACCAGAGCAATTCACAAATCATTATTTTAAAAAATACAACAAAAATGTATTGAGTAGAAATAAAACATGTCTATGTAGTTGGCTGACCTAATAGGAAATCAACATTATCTATGTTGATGTAAATGGATAAACCTATATGTTTTACAGAGTTATTCTGCTGGGCAATATTTTCATATAGGAATAAGATTTTGAAAATTGCATTAAAAATAACAAAAAGCAATCCAAATTGCTTAGGTATGGCTAGAGATAAAACTGATGAGTGAATAGAGGACAGTAGTGGGTCTGTTAACGAATATTGAAAAAGACAGTTTCTAACCTGTAAACAAAAGATTTCACAAGTTTCGAAATATGATGGAATAAAATATTGTTGACTTGAAGTGACCTTATACAGCTTCCAGTGGCTGTCATTCCAGTGTTTCTGTTTGCACTTCTCCGATGCTTTGAACTACACCTAAAATGTTCGAAATGTGAGTATATGTGTGTATTTTATTTAGAGTCTGTTTAGAAAGACTTGTATTAAACAGTCATGCGTTTCCAGTGTTGCCAGTACTTAATGTGAGCACATGTTGGACTAATCCATGGAGTAATCTATAACTCTGAGCAGTTATTTTGTTCATATCATGGAAAATTTGTAACGTAATTCAGTCTGTGAATTTGAAAAATCCCCATTTTGGATGTTTGGCATGCTTTAGAGTGTAATGTGCGACTGCATCTTCACAAGCCAAGTGGTCCGATTTCGCATTACTTCTCATCTCCCCCTTGGCAGATTTAGTCGAGTTTCTAAAGCCTTTCAAAATTATGCTGCTTTTGAACTCTGCAAGGCATCCAATCAATTGTGCCATTCATACCTGTTCGGTTTTGAGTGGAAGTCCTGTCCTTGTAGTATCGGCTTTGCCCAATGTAATTTTGCCATAAAACAGACGTACAACTTTTTGGAGAAAGATTCAGAAATTTTTGACCAGTTACTGAGAGATAATCGATTACGTGTCGCACCCAAATGATTGACAGGGGCAGTGGTATCTTGTGGAATGTGCTGGAATAGACTGAATCAAATTCGGAAAGATTGAGCCATGACATTAAAAAACCAAAGTAGAGATCGTTTAAAGGCGATATTGTTTTAACAAAATCTCAATATTTTTACTTTCACTTATAATCAGTTGAAATCGTAAGATTATAAATAATGAAATAATTATTTGCTTACCAATATTGCTTTTTTACTGTTATTCGTAGTCCAAACTAAGTAAAGTATTGTTTCGTTGGATTCTTGTCCACGAGATGATAAAAATTTGATTTGGCCCCGCCTTTATTAATATGACCCTAGTTTGATATCGTTCGGAAAGCTATTCGCGAGCGGTAGCTCACACGCAGTTCTAAGGGGCCTCAAGTCCCTCACGACAAAAAAGTTCTCAAAACTTGACTAAGCAGCACATTGAAAATTCTAGATTTCAAGAACATATAAACTAGGAAGTTAAAAAAATAATACTGGCCAGTCCATAGAATATATCTAAGTAATAGAATGTGTATTTTTTTCTTCAACTGTTAACCTTTGCCTGTTGCTTATAGCATTATGACGTCGTCTTCTGACGTGTCGACAGTTTCAGAATCATTGGTACTATTCGTATAATTAATCTGATTCTCTGGAGCAGCAAACTTCACGAAAACGTTAATTATTCATTTTAATTTTTTTACAATTTAGCATTTTTTACTCCTTTTTAACGTCAGTTTTTAAAATTTAGGTGGTACATACTTGTTTGCGTGCTATATCACCTTTATCTTTCAGGCGTATAATCGTGTATTAAAACTTGCCTTTCTGATCTTAAAGGCATTATTATTAACATATTCATCAGCAGAAATTAAATGCGTACTGACGTTAAAAGGAGTAAAAATGCTAAATTGTAAAAAAATTAAAATGATAATTAACGTTTTCGTGAAGTTTGTCTGCCCAGAGAATCAGATTAATTATACGAATATACCAAGATTCTGATAACTGTCGACACGTCAGAAGACGACGTCATAATGCTATAAGCACAGGCAAGGTTAACAGTTGAAGAAAAAAATACACATTCTATTACTTAGATATATTCTATGGACTGCAGTATTATTTTTTTAACTTCTAGTTTATATGTTCTTGAAATCTAGAATTTTCAATGTGCTGTTAGTCATTTTGAGAATTTTTTGTCGTTGAGGGACTTGAGGCCCCTTAGTAACTGCGTGTGAGCACGCGCGAATAGCTTTCCGAACGATTCAAACTAGGGTCATATTAATAAAGGCGGGGCCAAATCAAATTTTTATCATCTCGTGGACAAGAATTCAACGAAACAATATTTACTAGTTTGGACTACGAATAACAGTAAAAAAGCATATTGGTAACAAATAATTATTTCATATTTATAATCTTACGATTTCAACTGATTTAAGTGAAATAAAAATATTGAGATTTTGTTAACAATATGCCTTTAACGATTCTACTTTGGTTTTTATGTCATGCTCAATCTTTCCGAATTTGTTCAGTCTATTCCAGCACATTCCACAGATACACTGCCCCTGTCATCATTTGGGTGCGACACGTAATCGATTAATCTCTAGTAACTGGTCAAAAATTTCTGAATCTTTCTCTCAAAAAGTTGTACGTCTGTTTTATGGCAAAATACATTGGCAAAGCCGACTACAAGGACCAGACTTCACTCAAAACCGAACAGGTATGAATGGCACAATTGATTGGATGCCTTGAGAAGTCAAGCGCGATATTTTGAAGGCTTTAGAAACTCGACTAAATCTGCCAAGGGGGAGATGAGAAGTAATGCGAATCGGCCACTTGGCTTGTGAAGATGCAGTCGCACATACACTCTAAAGCATGCCAACATCAAAATGGGATTTTTCAAATCACAGACTGAATTACGTTACAAATTTTCCATGATATGAACAAAAAACTGCTCAGAGTTATAGATATCCATGGATTAGTCCAACATGTGCTCACATAAGTACTGGCAACACTGGACGCATGACTGTTTATACAAGTCTTTCTAACAGACTCTAAATAAAATACACACATATACTCACATTCAGAACATTTTGGTGTAGTTGCAAAGCATGGAGAAGTGCAAACAGAAACACTGGAATGACAGCCACTGGAAGCTGTTAAGGTCACTTCAGTCAACAATATTTTATCCATCATATTTCGAAACTTTGAAATCTTTGTTTACAGGTTAGAAACTGTCTTTTTCAATATCTTAACACCCACTACTGTCCTCTGATTCACTCATCAGTTTTATCTTATGCCATTTACCTAAGCAATTTGGATTGCTTTTGTTATTTTTAATGCAATTTTCAAAATTTATTCCTATATGAAAATATGCAGCAGAATAATCTGTAAACATATAGTTTATCCATTTACATCACATAGATAATGTGATTCCTATTAGGTCAGCCACTACATAGACATGTTTTATTTCTACTCAATACATTTTGTTGTATTTTTTAAAATAATTGATTTGTGAATGTCTGTGTACAAGGATACTTGTAATGGATATCCATTCATGAAATTAAAGAGAACATCAAATAATGACAACTGTCCTCCCAGGAACAACATAGCAAAAATTTCTCGACTGAACTGGAAGTGAGGCAGTCGCTGATGTAGTCGCAGAGCGCTGGTGGCTGCATTGCTGATCAGGGCTCTCTGGGTAAAACCCGTAGGATTGCCCCTGTAACAGCAAGAAAATAAAGGTCACAGTCTCATTACAAATGTACTTGTCATTTGTCTCATTACATTATATATTTACGGTGTTACCGTTAACAGAGCGAAGCAATTTATGTAAGGATTATCCCCCCTCATGTGATGTCATAGGTTTTTCAAAAATCTTTATTTCATTAAAATGTCCACATGATAGAAATATATCTCTCAAGGAATTCATTCACTGGACATAATAAATAATCTGGTAAACTTTTGATAGTGAAAAATGTTATTTCCCATAGATAATTATTATTTATAACAAAAAAAAAATATTTGTCAAGGGCAATAACTCTATGGTGGCGATTTCCTACCTTAGGTGTTTTCTAAATTGATTTTCCTAATACATAATATATGCACATCAAATCCATGGCATATATCAAATAAGCGTTTTTATAAACTGTTCATTAAAAAAATTTCATTTTATTTTATTAAATTCTGTTCTGTAAAAAATATTCAAAATGTGCGATTTTCTGAATAGAATAGAATAAAATTTATTTCCAATTTTGGACTCATTAAGGTATTCAGAACAAATGTAACATGAATATGAAATAAAACATAACATAAACAAAATTACAAAGGAAGAGATCAAATGATAGCACTGATGTTAACCTATACTTCTGTTTTTGTGTCTGACATCTTTAAAAAGGTGCACTTTTCTTTCGTAATTAACTTGATTAGATTAAACTATAAATGGGAGAGAAAAAAGAGACAATATTGAGGTTTGAACACTTAAATTCCTTAGAATTCCTAAGTAGGGATAATCCTAATACGGTAAGTTAAAAATAGAAATATTTATTACTTAAAAACCTATGCGCTAAAGCAGACAAAATATTGCAGCTAATTTGACGTCACAATGCACTGTTCACGTCGACATACGACGTCACAACGTAACGTGGGAAAGATAACGTCAACTGGCTAAACAGTGCATTGTGACGTTACTCTAACGTCGATGTTTTCTTTCAAAACAAACGATTAAAAAACATAATATATACATCCCGTTTGCAAGCTAAAAGACTACTACATAAAATAAAATTAACCAAGAAATCAATTTACAAAAGGGGAGCGCTTTTAATACTGTCGTATATTTTTTTTTATGGAACTCATGAACTCGTTTCATCTACTAAGTCGTTCATATAGATCTAGGCCTTGTTTCCTTATTCATTATTAGATAAAAACTGCAATAAAAGAATTTATACATTTGGTTTTGAACAAATTAGTGTTTGGATTCTCAAATTTACATTGCCAGAGTTACATATTTGTTACAATTGGGTTTATTCGAATAAACGATGAAGTAACTATACAAAGAAAACAAGATGCTGCGCCCTTCATCTGTTCAATGGGCCACGAAAATTTCCTTGAACGTATGTAGAAGATGATTTTTCTTTCTCTTGCTGATTTGACTTTTTCTTTACATACGTGTTACTTTAGAGCCTTGATTCGCGGGCGGGCCGAAGCTTCGCTCGGTATTATTAAGTTATACTTGCATAAGCTACGATTCATATTATTAAAAATTTGTGCAAACTACTTTGCATATATACAGTTGAACTTCGGTATCTCGAACACTGATTCTCGAATACCATGGCTATGTCAAAGTGAATCGGAAGTCCAGCCACCTATTTTCTTTAGTATTTTTACCTCGATATACACAAATATCTCTAAAGTTTATTTCTCGTCCCATCAAGTTCGAGATACAAATGCTTCGATTGTAATAGAAAAGTCAATTTTGTAAATCTTAAAAGTTTTCATAATCTTTTATATATTATATCTTAAAAGAGAAACAAATCCTTTTGCAATTTTCTATCTAACAGGGGTGTGGAATTAGTAGCCGACTCGTACATTGTATAACCGGACAAGTAATTTTTTTTAGCGTTAGTTTGTCCGTGAGACAAGTGGAAAAAATTACAGTATGAAAATCCAAGAAAGACAATAAACTTTTCTTTTAAAAATGGCGTCAATAAAAACGTGCTTCTCGCTCATATCGACAGCTAACTTGATGACAGTGTGCGACGAGGGTGTGACTGACGTATAACATTTTTTTTTTAGCCGATTGACGTGTTAGTCCTGCCACAAAATATTGGGGGTTTGTGTATATAATTTGTTGTATATACGCCCGACAAACGTATAAAATATACATGCTTACTCCAAATATTTGCATGTTTTTGTTTTAGATTTCGGCTATTTCCGGAGTTAAAATAGCACATCCTGGATAAGCTAGTTTATTCAAAACAAAACGAACGATATTTGCACCAAGACTGACGATAAAATCGTAAAAAAAAAACGCAAGTCCCTGGCTAAAAGGACCAAGGATAACGGGAAAAAAAAAAGTGGAATCAAACAAAACTGAAACAATTTTGGAAAAGGCTGTACATTTTTATTATGTTAAATCAATAAGTACTTTAATGTTGATAAAGAGACATGGTAAATTTTTAGTTAAAAGTCTGGAAGTAATATTTTTTTGGACACGTGAATTCTAATTATTATTGCCGAGACAATTGCTTCTACTGATATTTTCCACCCTGATCTATCTTTTCTATATCAAATATAAAAAAATATTATGTTGACATTATTGACATACTTTATTTTCATGTCCGAGAGGAGTGTTTTACAAAATTCCTATTAGAAATCTGATAAAACTTCTGGTCTTCTAGATAATATTGAATCTATGCTACAGCTGCCTACAATCCGCTGTGTCCTTCCAGATCTAAATCAGACTATTGGATTGATTTAATTATTGTGTTTTTTGTCCCATCGAGGATATATTCTCTCATATTTGAGATGTCACCATTGCAGGTGAAGGCGCTGCAATTTCTAGACTGCTTAGACTCTGCGTTTTTAAGCAGTGAGGTTTTTGCGTGCCACAGTGCTGGACAGGACCTCATTTTTAAGGTATATCGAAAGACCTGTGTTTCACTTCTAAATCGGTCTTGGCGAAGGAGCATCCTACCTACCGATTTCTACCTATAAGTTTGATTGCCTTTAAGTCGGTGTGTTTTTTGAGATCTTCTGAGGGATTTTGACTTACGTAAGTCAGTACAATCTTTTTTTCCAATTGAGTTGACAATATTTTCAAATCAAATTACACTGATTTTACTCCTGTTTCAAAAATTTGTGAGAAATGAGTGTCGAATATAAGTTATTTTCTTATTATTTACCTGTATTCAATATAATTTTCTAAATTTTCTATGTGCAGACTAATTGTGTGTGGAATGTCGTGATTTGTCGGTGGGTTGTTTAAAATTGTAATTTCGCGACTAAGCAAAAATATGATTTCCCTAAAACTCGCCTTAAGTCGGACATAGTATTTGGATAAAATTTTATCACAATAATCCACTTATAATGGTAATATTGGTACTTTAAGTTTAGATTTGACCGGCCGGTGCAGACGGGGCTAACGAACGATCACACGGGCGGAGCTTACACTGAGCCATGACATTGGAAATGTAAACTGATATGTAATGAACATGGTCCTTCATGACCTAGTAAAGATGCAGCACCACCTGTAATGTATATGTTACCTTTTTATGAGGTGGGAGGGGGGGGGGGATCTCTCTCC
>CAJDSM010000090.1:50575-65575 GCA_903981925.1 Ostrea lurida
AAACCCATACAATTGTTCACTCGAGTGTTCCATCAAGAGCGATAACTCGCATTGTCCGTTAGATGGCAATTCAGTCGCGACTAAATCTGCCAAGGGGGAGATGAGAGTAAGCGAATCGTACACTTGGCTTGCGAAGATGGTGTAACTGGAACTACAACAGTTTGCAATGAATATTATTGACATTTTGATCATCTGTGGTATATGTACAAATACTGGGTACTAGAAGTGTGCATCTCAGATCTTGGACAGAATTGACTGACTTGCTTAATCTACTTTAACTGATACAATATTCATTCTACAATATTCCAACGCTGCTGTGGTAGTACATATCAAATGATGCACATTCTTGTTTTTAACATGTTTTGAAGACAATGAGTTTTGTGTGTTGGTGTTATGCGGTGACACAGGCTGAGTTTCTAGCTTGCTGTTGTTCATCTCTTGGATTTTATGATTTTTCTGTCATTGCTGGCTTCATCAGCATTTTGCATTTTAATCTCTTACTCCAGAATGGCTGTACCAGAAATGTCCTTGGTACAAATGCTCCTTTAGTGATGTTGTTACCTTTTGGAGTGATCCAGATTTCAATATGGCCACTATGGCTTTTGATTGGCAGACACAAAATCAACTTCTCAAAAGGTTGCTTCTGCAGCCAATAAAGTCTTTAAGGCGTGATCTGTTGGTGCTGTTGAGGAGTTGCTGCTCTTTGTAAAATCTAGATTTTAATCCGGGCAATGGCATTGCTTTGCTGAAGTTATTTAAGCCAGATGCTCAAGTTACATGTAGGCTTCTGAGAACCTTTTTATTTTAGAAATGATAAAATGTAACTTATCATATACATCTTTCATGCACTGTTTGTCGAAATGAATTTATGTTGTAGACATTTACTACAGTGATAAAATGGATGAAACTTTTGCAGGTGATGGGACCAAATTCATTGCAGTTTATCCGTAAATTGATCGACAAACTTCAAGTCCAGCAAGTGAACATTCTGCGCTTTGTTGCCTGCACTGAGATCTTCATCATGCCAGCTATCATCTTCATGATGTTTGTGTAAGTACTCATCACACTGAGGAAAAATCTTTCAAACATCCATGTTTCAAGTCATTTGATTGTCAGTATCATAAGATGCAAGTTTTCAAATGGGTCACTGTAATATGTGCTCCATATACCACATATGTAACAATTATTGTATCATTATGGGTGTTTATATCTTGCTAACATAGTGTCAACTAATATATTCAATGTAAATTGTGGAATTTTTAATACTATATTTTACTACACACCCAGCCAAATAATTTGCTCCTGCATGCATGCGTTTCTTGGTCAGGGATTTGTTTTTGTAAAACATTGTTGACAATACATGAAAATGTATTATCAGTACCACATCCGAAGACCTTTGAAATTTGAATTTCAGCGGAAAGTGCAGTTTTTTCTTGCCCATCATATACTACAGATTTTTATCTTTGCGTTATTCATCAAGAAGAAATCCATACTGCAGGTTAGTGAAAACAGTTTGTGATCTGTCAGTAAAAAACTTCCATTTTTTTACTGCAAATTTTAATGTGTTAAATTGAAATCGTATATATACAGTCAAACATTGTTATCTTGAACTTGATGGGACTGAGAAAAAAATTCAATTTATCCATGGATTTAAGATATCAAAGGTAAAAATACTAAGAAAATAGGTGGCTGGAACCTTTGAATCACTTTGATATAACCATGGTATTCGAGATATCAGTGTTTGAGATACCGAAGTTCAACTGTACTTCATATAGATGTAAATGTAGAAAAAATATGGTATTGCATAGTACTTGAAAATATGACAATTACTGTGTACTGTAAGTATTTTTTGGAACAGGACACTTTTTACTGAGATGAGGATGACCGTGGAACACTTTACAGCTATGCCTAGCTGTCCTGGGCTCGTCAGAAACGCCTGTCTGAAGGGTATCGCCATTATATCACGGCTGGCCCCCCAGCTACCACAGTAAATCTAGTCCTAAAGTCAGTGGTCAGTGCTATGTGATGATTGTGATACTGGAAAATACAGAGAGAGATTGAAGATGGTCAGTGAAAGTGGTCAGATGTATAGAGATCTCATTGTGTTACCTAAACAACTATTAACACATGGAATTTACTTTGTGAGCAAAAAAAATATTGTACACTATGTTCAGTAGAACTAATTTATGTTGATCGTTCATTTCTATGTTGGCTGTTATCATCACTGCCATAGGGTATCATACAGCATAATACAGACACTTGTGTATGTGTAAATTATTAAACATGCTTCCTGTGGAACATTGTTATTTTAGAACAACTCTAATGTATTATACCAAAAATTATACAAGGGTGGTAAATATGATAATGTGGCAGTGGTGTGTCATTATATCACAATTACATGTACATGTACACATGTTTACATGTACTGTACATCTATACATATCTTAGACATGTGTCCGTACATGTACACATATTTTAGACATCGGGTGCATGAAATCAAAAAGGAACCTATACACTCCAATTTCAAAAAATATTTTGACGTCTAGAAATATGTAATCTATGAAATACAGATTGTAAATACATGTATGTAAACAATTGATCCAGGGTAAATGTACAGTGGACTCCGGGTATAAAGAGGAGGATGGGGAATGAAAAATATCTCGTTGTAACCGTCATTCATTGTATCCGTCATCACTTTTCCCATTGAAATCAGGGAGGGGGGGGGGGGGGGGGTGGGTTGAATGAAATTATTGTTGAAAGTGAAGACATTGGTGTGAAGTTACATGAGGACTATGAAAACAACTCAATTTGCGATCTTTAAGATAATGAAATGAACTTTTGTTAGGAGACACCTGTGTTGTACCATTATCTACCTGATAAAGTCCTGTGCAATCAACCATGTAGCAAGCATGTCTCGTTTCGGAGAACGCTTTCTGTAGAAGGGTTTTAAATATTACCTCATTGTAAGTGAAATCTCGCTGTAACCGATCTCGTTGTAACAGGAATATTTCTATGAGAAATATAAAGGAAATTGGCCTGGACACAATTTTTTTCTCGTTAAATGCGGTATCTCATTATATCTGAGCTCATTATACCCAAAGCCCACTGTATGTCTATCCAAGGCAACCTACTTCCTCAAAAATTCTTAATATATTTACCAGTAGCTAAACTATACATCATAATCATTATCGATGAATATGGTAAAAGTGTCATTTTGATATGAAAAGACAATATTTTTTTTTTTTATATTAAGGACAGAGAATTTATTTCTATTACAAAGAATGATAAAGTGGTCATTTTTTTAAAATTAGAATTTTATAATTCTCGGAATACTGCTTTTTTTTTTCATCCACACACAAGGGCAGAGCAGTTTGAGTGCTAAAAAGGTTGACAAAAGATGTGAACTATTTTGAATGTTACTTAGTGTATTTTTGTAGTTTCTTTTCAATTCCTTGTTAGGAAAACTAAAACAGTTTTATTTCAGCATGCATTTGATACACACTTATTCATTCAGTCATACACAGATTTGTTTTTTTATTTGAAATAAAAAATAAATTTTCTATCAAAACACAGTGCATGTAATTGTTTTTATTTTGAGTAAAACTGTTGTGATGATGCAATGTTTTAATAGAATACACGTTTCAACACTTGAAGTAAATTTTTATTTGTTGAAAGAGGAAACTTGGAGAGGACAGTTGAAAAACATTTCTCGCAAGGGATCACTTTCATATAGCATCGCGGTGTTTGTTTGTCCAGACCTTGTGAACAAGATAGAAGCAAGGACATTGATCAGAGAATCATCTGTTGCTCATGGAGAGTGGATGAACCCTATTGAGTTTTCAAGGCAAAGGTCACTATTGCCATTGCCTAAAAATCTCATCTTGCGAGGAGATGCTATGTGTGCAGTGCCTTGTTTATTGTCTTTACCAGTATATAATGCTTGATGTTGTTTACTGGCTGTTTGATCTATATTAATCAAAGAAAGACAATAAATGTTGCCGGGGTGGGGTAAACAATGGAAGCATATGTATATACCAAATTTTTGCTGGTATTTCAATGTATTTTATACCTGGATGAAAACACTGACCATTCAACTTGATTTAAAAAGTTAAATACATGTACATTAATAACATAAATACAAAGCCTAAGGAATCTACTTATTCTGAATTAGACATAAACAGGCTGTTGCAGGTGGCACCTGAGTTTTCAGAGGCGTAAGTGGGTCAAACTAAAAAAAATCCTTGGAAAGTGGGGGGGGGGGGGGGGGGGCAAACTTCAACAATGTTGACAAGCAAAAAAAAAAAAAGGTCCTTTGAACACTGAAGTGGGGGGGGGGGAGGGGGGGGGGGGGGGGGGGGGGGGGGGGGACACTCTATAATAATACTGAAAATGGGGGGGCGGCAACTTGGAATAGTGACAAGCAAAAAAAAAACAGAAGGCATTCAACCACTGACAGTGGGGGGGGGGGGGGGCACACTACTAATTGTTGTGTTTTTTGCAGAAAAACAAAATTAATTATTGATAAAAAAAGGGGGGGCGCAATAACATAACTTTTGCCCCCCCCCCCGCCCCTTTTAAGTTGGGGGGCATTCTGGCTTTGATGTATCTAATCAGAATTCTTGACTTGAATATTATTTGTAATTGTATATTTTTTTCTATATATAATTATTGAATAGAGTTGATTATATATTTCTTGTATGTGCTAATTAAAACGTGTAGTCTGGTTTATGGTTGTGCCCCCCCCTTACGCCCAGGTTTTGTAGTATTGTATTTTGTGTTTAGGGAGTAGATAGTTTGATTTTAGGTTGAAAGAATTTGGGAATTCTAATGCGTCGCGTAAAATTCCGTTTGCACCGTTATCCAGCTTAACGATCGCAAATCACAATTGAGAAGGTGTTTTATTCCGTTAATTAAACAAAGATTGGGTCATAATGCTTGTTATTGAGCTACAGTGTTAAACTTTACCTATTTACTTGCGATTTATTTGCATAAACTCAATGCCTGTTGATATCATTACATCAAGGGGTTGAACTCACGACCAGTTACACCGCTCGACCATCTAACTTGCTTTCAATGACGGTGGAATTCTCGCAACACTGTCACACGCTAGATCTACACGGTCATTGAGAATGGAAATGGGATATAGTTATTTGACGTAAATCAATATAGATTTTTTAAATTATGAATTTACAACTTTTTAATTGGTTTCAAGTCGCTGTTGGATAAAACATGCAGATTTAAAACTTTTTGATAAAACAATAAAATCATGAAATGTAGTCCTTTCCAGTCCCTTTCTAAATTTGAATCGATTTAAAATTTACAACTGCGGGATGGATTGTGTATGCTTGGACTAGTGGACTAAGTATATAGCATCCTGCAGAGGCGCTTACATCCGCAAGTCAAAATATTGCATGCATTATATTTTACCACCATACAATAACTAACCAAAGCAGTGGCGGAGGCGTTTCAGATTTGTCGAAAGGGGGGGGGGCCTTTGAGAAAAGGGCCTGCTATACGTCGTTGCGACTCGTTGGCTAGAGCGCTTAAGGTTTTTAAGATTTGTTAGTATAATTTTCTTTTATTACCATAATTATAATTTTGGTCACGAAAGGGGGGGGGCGCCTCTAAATCCACCTATGCAAAGAACTACTTTCCAATTGTATTCAGTATCTGTGGATTCAGGCATTTTAAAACACTCCGAGCTTGATAAGAGATGAAACTTGGTTAGGATGTATATAAGAGTTGTTTCTCTTTGTTCGTGTATGGACATTCGCTGATTTCTGTCGTAAAATGCAGCAGGGTCACCGCAGCTAGTTTTTGGCTGCATCATATAACTAAAAACATGAGACAGTGTCATTTATTCAAATGACGCAATTTAAACAAACTACTAACAAGGGGATCGGACTCATCAAACAATCCACTGAAAAGTTGTTGTCGTTCGCCATTAAACTTGAATGCCAGTCTCCTCAACAGATCTGGCCGTCTTCTATCGGTCTTCCACCGGTCCATGCCGTTTCTCTTTTAATGGGAGTTGGTTTGTCCCATATTTTCTCCCTGTGTGCCTGGTGTAACTTGCACGTCTGTAGAAAGTGTTCTGTATTCTGCTCTGCTTCTCGACAGGGACACACAGGTGATGGTATGACCTTCAAAACTCTGTACAGATGTTGGTTGAGTCTGTTGTGTCCTGTCCTGAGTCTGAAGATTGTAGTTTGCTCAGATCATTTTAGTTGATGGTAGCTATCATGCTTCTGAGGGGTATTGTGCAGAGACTCGATGATAGTCCTCATCTCTGTGTTGCAGACATGATTTTCATCTTGCTGTTGTTGAGCGCCTTCCTTTGCTAGCTTATCTGCTTTTTCATTTCCGTTGATTCTGCAATGTGAAGATATCCACTGTAATAAATAGCTCTTTCAAGTTTGTTGTTGGTCAGTGCTTGTATTACGGATAGGGCATCTGTTCGGAATACTACTTGTATTATTTTCTGCGTTTTCCTTGATGTACATGTAATTTGCCGCATGTATGAGTGCTTCTTCTTCAGCCTTGTAGTTGGAGCAATGTAGTCCTGTTGGTATTGCTATTGAATGTTGTTCTCCATTTGGGTATTCTATGTAGATACCTGCCCCTCCTTTTGTTGTTGCATTTGTGGCTGTACCGTATACCCTCGCCCAAAATTCTGATGGATACTTGCTCATTGTTAAAGTCTTTCTAGCGATGTTTGATTGTTCCTCTTTGAAACTGAGTAACGGAACTGTTGTCTGAATGGTTACATTGTCCTCCTTCTCTGCACTTAGATTGTCATTCGTTTTAAAATTTATAGCACGGCTGTATTGAAAAACGGCTAGGTGACCTAGACTAATGTAAGGGAGAGAAAGGACCGACAACTCTGTGTAAGAGAATGGCATCATGTAAGGGAGAGAAAGGATTTTTTTTTTACCTCCAACATTGAAGACTTCCAATGATACCCTTCAGAATTACTTGATGATGATGAAAATATAATTATACAACAACTGACAGTGCTTTTGTAGTATGTATATATGCACAGGTGCATTACATAAATTTGCTTTCTTCAAAGAGAGGTAAATCAGAACTCAGGTATATAATAATTTTTCAAAACCCAGGTAATATAGTCAGATTTTTTCTCAAAGAAAATCTGTGGGTACTATGATTTTTATTTTTAAAAATATATAAACAGATAACGAACGTTGCGTGTGTCCAGAACCTTCTCGGTACAAGCTGTCGTTAAGGCGCTAGAACACTAATATTCTAACATGTCTATAGTCATGTACCCCTTTCCCAAGGACACAACGTCGGCTCTGCCACGGCTAGGACTCGTACTCACAACCTCTTGGTCGAGAGGCTGACGACCTAACCACTAGGCTACCGACGCCACATATAGGTTACCGTAGCTGCATTACGTTACACAAAATAGGTTGGTTTTTTGGGTTTTTTTTTTAAAATACGTTACCGTTAAAAAAATTCTTGAAAACAAAAATTCAGTACGATTCTGCACTGCAATTTATTTGATTGTCTTACAGCAAATTATCTGTGTCGACGAGAGTAACATAACCAAGGACTAAATATTGGCAACTGAAGAAGGTTGAATAAATTTTACTTGTTAACTTTTTGTAAGGATATACGTCTTTTATGATATTGTCTGATATACATGTTCATCAGGGGACGATCCATGAATTTTTAAAGGTGGGGGGTTCCACCCTCAAAATGCGGTTTTTTACCTTTTTTTAGCCAAATTTTTTGGATCCACCACTGTTCATTTACATGCAATAACGTGATAGGTATGGAGATCAAGAGGTCTATACGGGGTAACAACCCCCCCCCCCCCACAACACACAACAAATAGACCCCCATGTTTGGTTCTCACCCCCCCCCCCCTTTTTTTTGCGACGGGAAATAAAAATTTTCGCATCCCCACTCCCCTTTGTAATTTTTTTTCTGAATCTGTCTCAGATGAGGTATCACCGCGCGGAGTACAACTGTGACCTGTCCGTAAAATGGACCTCTGACGTCACAATAACTGCATGCCGCAAATAGTTCGTATTTTTACGACTCAGATATGTATATGCGGCAGATAGTTAATATTTTTACAACTCGGATGTCAATTAATGTCAGACCACTTTTATATATTTTAAAGCAAAGTGAAGGGCATATGATTATTGGCTGCAAACACATGTGGTTCACTGTATGTACACTGTAACTGTTCATCTGTCATGATGGGGGGAGGGGGCTAGTGATAATGTTATTTTGTGGAGGATGCAGACGCTCACGTTTGCTGTCTTTGGTGCTGTAAACGTTTGTGTTTATGATGTCTCTATGGCAATAAAGTAATTATGGTACCCAAAGAAAGGCCTTGGCTCAAGGATTATACATGTGAAATTTGGAAACCCTACATGACTAAACCATTAAAAATTTATGATCTATTTTAAAGTTTGTCAAAAGTAGGTCAAAGGCCATGGGGTCAAAATTCATTACCTAAAGAAAGGTTTTGTCAAAGGAAATATTAAATCTTATCGTTAACCATTCAAAGGTTATGATTCTGATACTCAAAGAAAGGTTTTTGAAAAGGGGTACACTATTGAAATATGAGGGCCTTTTAAAACTAACCTTTTGAAAGTTATGACCCAAGTTAAAGGTTGTTTTTTTTCTTCAAAAGTACATGTAGGTTAAACGTCAAGGTCATGAGGTAAAAAAAAAAATCTTAAAGCCCATAAAAAGGTATTGTAAAAAGGAATACACATGTAAATTTTAAAAGCCCTATAACTGAACATTCAAAATTTATTATCTAGGTTGAAATTTTTCAAAATTAGGTTTGATTCCAAGGAGAATGTTACAAGGTTAAACATTTTGGTACCAAAAGGGATATCACGTGTGAAATATGAAAGCCTTCCAAAGTTATGACAAGATTAAAGTTTTTGACATACAGATGGACAGACCAAAAACTATATCCCCCAAATCGGCATAAAAAAAAAAATACGAATATTCTACAATTGAAAAAAAGATATGGAGAATTTTATTTACAATCTTTTATACACAGTTTCATATCAACCTGGAGAAGTCGTGTTATTTAAGAGTAGTTCAAAAAACCATTGTGTCAGTTCGGTCCGATATACATGTACATGTTTTAAAATTTAACTCGCTTGTCGTCTGCTTACTTGACATTTATCCAGTGGTACTATGACTTTTGATTTCTAGTGAATACAATACTAGTACACCTGCTGTTCAATCTCTGTTACACGGGTACATGTGTAATCTATTCCACAAATGTTTGACTAAGATATCTGATTCGAATTCTAGTGACTTTGTGTAAAAGTAAACGTTTAAATGAGTTTTGAGACAACTGTCCATAAAAGATATATGTTTTTCATTACAGATAGAAAAATGATACAAATTCTCTAGTGGACCAATCAAACCCCGTCCTATAAATTACACCGGAACCTAAATCGCTAATCAGCGGCAAAACGCGTTTTATTGGAAAGTCGTGATTTGCTCGTAATACAATCCAAATGGACAATGGTCAGAAATGAATTTATCTTATCATGGAAGATTCGATTCCGCCATGTTAGACGTTTCATTACGAAGTAATGACCAATCAACGTCCAAATAAACCGTATAAATCAGTCCAAACTCCATCACGACCAATTTGTGAGTTTACGTTTCTGACACCTTGAAACAATTACCAAAATAAGCCTTCGCGTCAACTGGTAGAAACGAGGCTATAAAAGATCGGTTTCTTAGTTTTCGCGCGAAAAATATCTCAACAAATATTTTGTAGTGGTATAACGCGTTTGAAATTTCATATTTTTCTATTTGAAACGAAATTGGATAGAAGCAATAGATCATTAATGAATTAACAAAATGAATACATCGGCATTAGCGATTCTTTTCGGATTCCAGTGGCGGTGTCGTTTGCAATTCAGTCAGTGAATGTATCGGAATTGGCTTGTATTTCACAGGACCAAAACAATGCGACATACATAATTCAAAGAAAACATAATTTCCAAATATTTCTGAAATCGTCACCGATGGCTCACATCGCAGAACACGAAACGCAATGTGGCGAGGATTCTACTGCATGGGCTCTATTACGAAGTGAACCGTAATATACCGCCTCGTTTCGGATATTATAGTTACAGTGTAGAAGTAGCTAGAATCGTCCCTAGGTCTCTATATTTGCAGCCACCTGCTCACTCTATAAAGATTAAATACACGTTATGATTAATTAGTCGGGCTAAGAATGACAAAAATATATTAAAAAACGAAGTCGATGTGCAATTTGGTCATAAACCATCTAATGTTCTCTCAATATATAAGTAATTTTATTTTTCGTAGCAATAAAAACGTCATGACATTCACTTCCCGTTGATTCTATTTATGTGTCTTTAAATCAACGTTTGTTGACCAACAGATGGAATTTTAAAGCAAGGAAGATTGGTTATTTTGAGTTATAGAAATTTTTTCAATAGTTCCTGCCCTTCATCTCCTTTAATTGTGTATTAAGTTCGTGTGAAATGTTTTCAACGAAAACAATGCAGATTTCCGATTGCAAGTTTCGTCTGTTACATGTAATTGAGGAAACCGGAAAAATATCTTGAATGTATTTGAACTTTAGATTGATAATCAAAATTTGCTATTAAGGCTCTTTAACCTAACGGCACCAAAAGCTATCAAGACTGGTATTTCAGTCTGTGCACATGCAGTGCACATGCGGAAGTGTACATGTTATAGCGCGCTGCCGGTTTTTTTTTTTTATAGGGGGGGGGGGTCGTTCTCGGTAAATATACATGTACCTCAAAGATGGGCTCTCTCTCTCTCTCTCTCTCTCTCTCTCTCTCTCCTCTCTCTCTCTCTCTCTCTCTCTCTCTCTCTCTCTCTCTCTCTCTCTCTCTCTCTCTCTCTCTCTCTCTCTCTCTCTTCAACTTTAAAAGGAGCATGGACACGTTTCGAGCTAAAAAGATTATCAATTTTAATGTTTACAATGCTTGACTAAGGTATTTGTATGGTCAGCAAAAATTTTAACATCATTTGTTGAGTTACAAGTGAGATAGCAGCACTTACAATTCTTTGCTACACGTATATGGCTTGAGCCATGTATTTGCTTACATATATGCTACTAAATTTTCCATTTAAAGCAGATTTTTTTTTTAAATTAAACGTTCATTCTAAACACAATTAAACAGTTTCTAGTGTTTCTCACATCTCATATTTGTTTTAAACATGATATTTTCTACGAAGCAATCTTTTTGTAAACATAAACAAGGCTCGAGCCTTGTTTACATAGTGAAGATTTGTGAGCGTTGTATCTTACATGTAACTCAATAAGTGACTTTCAAAGTTTTGCTGACCACTAGAAATAACTTGATTAAACATTTTAAACATCAAAAATGCAAATACATGTATAAAATTTAGCTCAAAACGTGTCCATGTCACTTTAAGCTTTGTGAATACCATTATTTTATGCAAGATTTGACTTTATTATTAAGTGAACTCAAAGGTCAAGGTTACTTTGCTGATAAAGGTAAAAGTTTTTCATCAAGGTCAAATTTTCCACGATCAATCACGGTCACACTGTGACGTAGTATTTTACAATACAGCTGTGTTTTAGTATAAATGGTGCTCTTCCAGAAAACAAAGTACTAATTGAAACGAGTCGTGTTGAAAATCCGCGATATAATTTTCACCTCTTTCATGTTATTTTATAGAGTGAATTTATCCACTCTGTAAATCAATATGGAGTTAGAGGATTGTTGTGAAGTACATGTATGGGGTTTTCCCGTATTAAATGTTTCTTATTGTGGATTGTTATGGGGTTCCTTCGATCCCCAAATGGTAAATAAGGCACGTTTTGATGACTTGAACCTCAGGAATGTATTTGACTTGTATTATTTCGGGTGCCACAAAGATGATATAATCTGATAAATATTTGATAAATTCTAGATGTGTTTTATTTTTACATAGCTAAGCATTTCGTTAAATCGAAACAAATACTTAAGGTAGACATCTGAATGAGACAATTTGATTTCTTTAAAGTAAACGGCCTATCAAACACTTCCTGGCCACTCTCGTTGTTTCTGTCCCATTCAGATAAACGCTGGTCGGGGAGTCACAAGAAAATACTTCCATTTCTTTTATTGAAATACTTAGTTACTCCAGGATACTTTATTTCTTTCAAAATATTTACAGAATTTAAAACATCGGTTTAAGTGAACATCAAAGGGGAATTAGACCCATCGTGTCACGCTTGTTCAGGACTTTGTAAGGCAAAATCGTTTCACCTGAAGATGTAGTGTACGGCTGTTGTATTTGTTTTGGTAGCTGGGTATATTGGGTTGATAAATCGCGCTCTCTCCAGTAGAAAGGAACAACTTTATATTAGAAATGAGTAAACACGAACTGCTGACCTCGTGTGAACATCAAAACTAACAGAGAAAAAACAGTACACTCACAAAGTGCAGAATTCTCTTGTCATGAAATTTTACACATCTAGATTAAATATGTCTAGCCATGTTGTTTTAATGTTCATGCAGGGTAATATATGACTTCTCTGTTCTTTTCTAACGATGTAATTACGCTTACCATAATTCATGAATGTGCAATTACTTTTTTTGGAAAAACTATCTCCAAGAAATCTCGAGATGACAAGAGGTTGCTTTGCCGTTACACCGGTATCCAAGAGACTCCTGAAACAACAAGATATGCGCCACATTTAATGTCCGACAACCCAAAAACTAGATAACATTCTTAACTTTTATTTACCTCCATTTCTATAGTGTGAAGGAGGATACGATAATGTTACGACATCATTGCGTTGACAGCTTGTAAAATGCCTGCAGATTTAAGGTAAAGAGATGGTCATGTACGAAGTTTTACAGTACGCAGATCGTAAGCAGATTTTTCATAAGACTTCATCCATAAGAAGTCAGCCATGTTAACTTGTTCCGGTTTACTTGTAATTAAGACTGTTTGAGCAATAGAAATACCAGGGACTGAACGGAAATATGTCTTTTCTGTTGTGTCTTTGATAGTAATGAGGAGGACATAAAGAAAATCTAATTGCTATTTCGATATACGTTTCTTCGAGGCAGGCTGTAGTATATATGCCGCTGTCCTTCGTAGTTACATGTTTTCATTTTGCTTTGAATATTAAATTGGTAATAATCTGGACACTAACTATTCATAATCACAAATGTCTATCAGGAAGTGCGCATTCTACGGAAGTGTTTCAAATGCGTGTAGGAGCAACCGGATATCAATGCGCCGACATCTTTCCATGAATCGGAGAAAATACGAGATGCATAAAATTCAAGTAGTTCCTGATTGTTTTGTCTATAGTATAATTGATTTTTACCTACACCTGAAAAATTTTGACGGAAGGTCGGAATATAATACGTACTAAAGTAAATTAACATAACCATGTAAAATGCATTTACACATGTAATTTTGAATTTATTTGTGCGGAAAAGATCACATCCTCCTTGTCTGTTGATGAGGAGTATCATTCTACGAATTTTTATATTTAGGTTTTTACTCACACGATTGGGAATCACGCGCAGTTCACCATGTCAATGACCATTGACAACACATGCTCAATAATGGGTAGATTGTGGAATGGGCGTGATGTATTTGTATTTGCAAAATGTATACAACTTGATCGATGAATGGATTGATGTCTATCAATTAAAGTTCAATTCATAATGCATATATTTCATTTTCAAATATATACATGAGGGTTTAAATTCAGTAAATAGATCAGTCACGTGATTCCACACCAAACTGAAAGTCACATGACTTTAAGTGAGACGATGCTCACTGCAACTGCCCAATAAAGAATCTTTACCATTCTTATTCAAGCCCACATGTACACGACACTAAGTTGAAATATTTACATTTGCAATGTGTTTTGTCTTTTATATATTTATATACATGTACAAACCGTAACGATAGGCATTTTTGAAGTTGCAAAAACTGTGAATAAAGAACTACTGATGATTTTAACGACTAGGAATTCCGTCAGAAATTAAAGTAGGTTGTGTTTATGTAAGAAATGAAATACATGAGGGTATAAACTGCAACGCTTCACGCCGAGACTTTTCATAAAGTGACTCGGCGCAAAGCGCTGCAGTTTACCTTCAGTATACATTTACATGCAGTACCTTCAGTATACATTTACATGCAGGACTACATCGGAGCGGGGAAAAGGTCGTCTCATATCGTCTCGTGCTAGAATCGCTCTCACGTGATTGACTAACTAGTGTTAAGAATTACCACAACAAACAGTGTTTAAGGAACATAAGTAAAATTAAAATGAACTACAGAGATTTAGAATCATAACTGATTTTTACAAGATAGATTCGTCATACTTCATGACATAAAAGAGTGAGGTCAAAATCGGGTGGCTACTTAAGATCAAGTTCATTCAATAAGGTTAAGATCAAATTTTTCAATTTAAACAGATGTATCTTTTTTGATATTACACATCTAGCCTTCAGTCTATGCAAATCCGCTCCTCTGATGCGCTTCGTAGAGGAGCGGATTTAATTAGATTCAATTTGACATAGCCTTCTTAATGTATCTGAGATCAAAGATTGAAAACGTTTTGTTTTGCGTTCGTCTCTTTGTTTATTTGACTTTTAATACCTCCTTATTATGGTATGGCATCGTCCGTCTGTCTGTTCGGACCTTGCAGGCAGGATAGTGAGGATACAGATTAAACCGTAAGCTCCAGGATCTTACAACTTGGTACGTTGGACAACCATGATGAGGGGAAAATGCCTAATGTTTTCCAAGGTCAGAAGTAAAAAAAAAATGTTAAGGTCGTAGAATCACCGAGTAGGAAAACATCGTAGGCAGGATACAGATCGAACCGTAAGCTCCAGGATCTTACAACTTGGTACAATTGATCACCATGATGAGAGGATTTTCAAGGTCAAAGGTCAAGATCGTAGTATCACAAAGTAGGAAGATACAGACAGAACCATAAGCTCCAGG